>ML396784.1:71985-141637 GCA_005239525.1 Nicotiana knightiana | reverse complement strand
TAGGCTTTTCTTCAAACACCTTGCATCCATATCTGCATAATAAACACCACCATTAATCACAAATAAACTTTCTACTTGCGACACTAACTTTTACAAAATAGAGAAATAAAAAGTATCTAAAGATAAAAATGCTCTTAAAGTAAAGCAGTTAATTAGTTTGTACATTATTATTCATCATTGGTGGCTCCAAAAATTATCACCAAAAATTTATATCCTTAAATATAAGAAAATACTATTAGGTATTTTTAAATCTTCCTAAAACAAATTTTTACTATCATTAATCATCACGTAACCTTATATTCTTTTATAATGAGTTTGTACACCATACTAGGATTGTGCACGGATCGGATTTAGCACATTTCAGATTTGGATTCGGATTTCGGATTCTAGAAAATGCAATCCGAATCCGATCCAAATTATTATGCCTCAAATTGCAAACTAATATGTATATTTTTTTTGTAAAAGTGGCAATGCATTACGAAAAATTCATGTTTATACAATTATGAGAGTATTATGGTGCCAATATAGCTAAATCTAGCAATTGTAAAGGTAATAACTTGGAGGAAGATGTAAAATAAGAACTATTCGAAATTAAAGTGTAGTATTTATATATTGCTTAATAATTTTGGATTTCGGATCGGATCGGATTAAAATATATCAATCTAAATCCGAAAACACAATTCGAAATCCGATCCAACTCAAAATCCGAAATTGAATGAATCGATTTGAATTTCAGATATCCAATCCAAATGAACATCCATACGCCAGACCATGCCAAACGTAACTTAAATTTGTCACACGCTTGACTTTGTACTTGTAGTTTGCAACGGGACGATTAGGCCCTTCTACCCTTCATCAAGATCCTGGAAACTTTTTTATAAAAGATATTTTTCCATTGGAATTTATATTGCAAAAAAGAGACTCTTAAACGACAATTTTTTGTTTAATTTTGAAGAGAAACAAAATAAACATAAAGTTCATTCCATTTTCATCAGCAGCATCAAGAGAGGTCAAATAGCGTGAACCGCCTCCCTCTTCTCCGATTCCCCCAACTCCGCTAAATTCCGCCCAACACGATTCGGCCTTCGACGGCTGGGAATTTTCTCTGTCCATCTTCTCCGGCGAGCTTATCCCAACATCTTTATCCGGTAAAGAGTTTGTCGTACGTTTTCTTTTCCAGTCTTTCGGGCTTCTTTCCCCCACCAGACTGTAAATCCTCTGTGTATTTCTAAGTGAAATAACTTGAGATTCTTAACTTGTGAGCAGATTTTGTATTTTAGATTTGGAAAATTTCACATAAGAACAACTGCACTCCCTGCTTTTCAATTTTATAGCCCATATTTCAATTTATAATCAACTAGCCCAAAAATAATAGGTTAATACTCAATATCCAACTTTAATAGGTTCTCGAAATTACTATTTAATTTTTAAAAGAGATTGCTCAAGCGTTTAAGTTAATTTTCGAATCAGTAACTGTGACTAAAATATTAGTTCAACAAACCAAATCCATTTGGGTGGTAAAATTAGATTTTTAACAAGCTTAAATATGTAGGTTTAAATTCTGAATTTGATTTTGTGAGAAATTTGGAGGGGCTGTTATTTAGACTTGTTAGAAATAGTATAAGGATGTTGTATATAAAATTTGAAGTCTTTTAATGGAGATTTGGATTGTTTTTGAACAAGAATTGCAACTGAAAATCATGGAAGAAGTTCGTCTATAGACGCTTGTATAAAAATGTATAATAGTGTATAAGATGTGTTTATACACCCATTACGCTATTATACAAGATTATACATAATTATACAAAAAATTGACTTCGTCTTCTTCCTTGCGTCTTTTCTGAAATTTAACTCAAATCTTGCTCAAATCTACTCCAAATCACTTCAAATTTAAATTTTGAACTTCTTTTGATATTTTCAGTCAATTGGAACAACACCCAATCCAAACAACTAACAAACTCAAAAAATCCTATTCTCGAAAGCAAAGATTTGAGTGGCCTTCAATGGTGAACTTCTACTCTTCAATTTTCTTATGTTGCAACTAGGTGACACATGGGGAGAAGTTGAAGCATATGTAGAAGATGTGAGAAGAAGAGAGAGTGAAAGCAATGGTTGTGAGAACACAGATTTAACTCCATAGCTTTTAGAAGCAATGGTTGTAAGAACATAGATTTTGAATTTGCTAGTGCTTTCAAAATATGTATAATATGGGCTAGGTCGGGTAAAACTTAAAAACATGGGTTATTTTTTGTTATGGTGTGAAATCGTGTGTATTTTCTTGTAGTTCTTTCTTTTAGATATTAGGGTTCAGTTGATTTTTGTTGAAAATGTAGCATTGTGACCTTGCATGTTATAAGATCTTATTAGCTAATCTGCTTATACAAATTAGTAAACTAAGCTATTGTGAAATAGGGGTTGACAGAAATAGAGAAGCAAGAAATTAATTTGTCAAGACTTTGCTTTTGTGGAAATTTCATTAATAACTAGGACTCCTATTTGATAACAATTTTTTAAGGAAAAAGAACTAGCTTGATTCAAATTTCCCCATTACACTTTCCTCTTTTGTACGTTTAGATTCAATGTTAGTAGCTATTTCTAAAAATCAAATGCATTGTCTTTCTTTGCTTGTGTTGAAAATTTGTTAAAGTTTAAAAACTTGTTTGCAAGTTCGATACCCTAACTAAAAGAAAATGTAACTTTGCAAAATTTGGAGGTGAATTGAACTATTTCTAGTTCCTTTGAAATTTGGTTGAAGCTTCTCTTAAATGGAGGTTACAGTATGTATATATTATTTCCTTATAGATTTTATGCATTTTCCTAATAACTTTGTATTTCAACCGAAAAAGCAGAAGAGAAACACCCTTATCAAAAAAAAAAGCAGAAGAGAAACACAAAAAGATGTTGCCTGTGCCGAGAAGAGCATCTGAAGTCCCTTTTCGATTGCCAACAACAACAAGGTGATTGGGGCAACAGGCAATTTTTCCAGTTTCAAGCCTTATCCACACTTTACATATCATCCCCCGTCAACTCAATTTGTTGCCAGCTTGGAGTCTGGTCTAACCAAGAAGAAAAAAATGGCAAGGTCTTCAGACCCTGGCACACAGCGGCAGATGAGCCTGGACCTTCTTCCCTCAGCACTACTTGCCACTGTGATGACAAAACTGGACATAGGTTCTATTCGTTCCCTGGCATGCACTTGCAAGGCCTTTCGTTCATGTGCCTCGCACATGCTTCGCTTCATTCCCAGTTTCCATCTCCTTGTAAGTCTATTTCGGAGTAATATTTTTGTACATGACTTATCATGTTCTTGTTGTCTAAATTGGTTTCTTTTTATCAGGATATTGCTCCGTCTGCTGAATTGTTAAGGCCGTTGCTACCTCCCAATCCTTACCTTCATAGCTTGAAGGTGGATTGCACGCGACTGGATGATTCATCCCTTGATTATCTTCTTCACCCGACTTTACAAGAGCTTTGCCTCCATAAGTGCGCTGATTTCAGCGGAAGGCTTCTGTCTCAGGTCGGGCAGCACTGTAAAGACCTCAGGTTATCTCTTCCTCCCAAAGCTTTTCTTAACTTTCTCTCTGTAGAAACCAAAGTTTGAGCTTGTATAATCACTAGAATAAAGAAAACTCATTTGGATGTTTTATTCAGTTGATTATTAGCTTGTTTGTTAGTACGTTTTATTTTTATCTTCAGGTTTCTTTATCTGAGTTCTTTGGCGGAGAAGAGAGGCAGATCAATTGATGTATCTGATCTAGAGGTCTTATTTGGCGGATGCACTCAGCTGGAAGTAAGGCTTCTTGAAAGTGTGGCATAATAAAGATTTAATTTATTAGGATAACAAATGGGCTTGTGGCATAATAAATATTTAATTTATTAGATTAATAAATAGGCTAATCAGCATTCTTTGTAAATCGAAGAACATTAGCTAAGATATCTTGTGAACAGCTATCAGACAAGCGAAAAAAGTTTAACTCAAGCAAAAAAGAGTATAGCACTAAAAGTGGTGCAGCTGTAGGCAATATCAATATTTAACTTTTTCGTAGAACATATCCCGTCAGAGTTCTTTCGTTTCGTGGTTTCTATCATAGCCTTTTTGCTAGGGTGGATCCTGGATGAGTCTCTACAAGTCTGTTTTAGTTCTTTCACTTCACATTGGTTTGTGCTAAGCGTAACCAATGGTGCACATACCTTATCCAATTTCATGATAAGAATTGGCTAGATAAAAAAGGGAGGGGGTTAGGAATCATTCCAATATTTCACCATTCCAATTTTGAGATTTCTTTTGCTTTTTCATTCTTTCTTCAGGTTTTAAGGAAAGACTGAAGCATTTTGTACTTCACACCTAACTTTTTCTTGAAGATTTCTGAATAGACTAAATAGATGGGTCCAGTTATTTGTATAAAGCAGTTATAGGCTTATTGTTAAATTTGTTCAAATGACAATATGTAGGCTTGTAAGTTAGAGAAGGTAAAACATTGAATTAAACAAATAACAATAAATTATCAAGTGAGACTGCGAGTCATCCATACTTTTTTCTGGTGATGAATACATCTGTACTACTTCCTCCGATTAATTTTATATTATAGTGTTTGACTGAACACGAAGTTTAAGAAAGAAAGACTTTGATTTATAAGCTAAATATATATGACATACCAAAAGTATTTTTAGAATCTTGTGGTCTTTTATAAGAGCACGTCATTAAGATTCTATTAGTAAGGTTAATAATTTTAGAAAATCTCCTGTATACAAGCAAGATATCAAAGTTGAGAATCTACAATAAAATGATTCTCTACAAACAAAACCCAATCTTCTATATAAAAAAAAACTAGGAATGAGATGCTCTTCCTCAGACATACATAGTCATTATTTATCCCTTTGAAAGCTCTCTTATTTCTCTCCTTTAACAGCCACATGAGTCCTAGTGGGGGCAGCATCCCAGGCTCTCCGACTTCTCTTCCTTCTTCTACATGTCCAATTGGGAGTTCCCAGTGCTGTCAAAGACCGAAGGGGGCAAGTTTATCGGAGCTTTAAGCGCAATTAAAGTGTGGGCTTTAGTTAAAAAGGGCGCAGCGAAGAGAAAAATAAAAGTATATATGTAATGCAAGAAAGCAGTGACAATTCATTCATAATGATTTCCTCAACAATTAATATATCTTTTTGCCAATCATATTTATTTTTTTGTATCGGTTTATTCAAAATAGAACTTATAGGCAATGAGACGCACACCTCAGTGTCTTGCCTACACTGAAGCGCAGCCTAAGTGAAGCGAAGTGCATATTGCATACCCTGAACTTTTTTGAGCTTCAGGGCTTAAGTGCTCGTCAAATGAGCCTTTGACGATACTCCGAGTGCCTCCGTCATGTGCCGCGCATCGTCCATTATAGCTTGAACCGTCTCTAAATCTCACGCCACATAATGAGTTCCCACCTGACAATGTAAGAGAAGGTGGTTCACATCTTCGCCTAAACATTTACACATAAAGCACCATAAAATAGAAATGTCAAAATTAAAGAGCTTTTAAAGGTCAAATTTGTCAATCTTTTTGAGTGGACCAAAACTAAAAGAGTCATTGCAGTGGAACAGAGTAATAATTTAGATGTACCTTGATTTCCCACAACCATTTTTATTGAAGAGTGGTAGATATGGTCAGACTTTCTTGTGAGGTCTGCCTCGTTTATTGCTTTGAAAAATTACCTTATAACTCCACAACCTATAAATTCGATAGGTCAACTAGGTCTTTGTGTTATTGGTAAAGAGTTATTCTTTTGTTCTACGCTTCTTCTCTCATTGCTCGATGTTCCACTGTATTTAGGGAAATAAGCATCTCACGTACGTGGAAACAGCCTCTTGCAGAAATGCAGGATAAGGCTGCGTAGAATAGACCCTTGTGCTCCGGCCCTTCCCCGGACCCCGCGCATAGCGGGAGCTTAGTGCACCGGACTGCCCTTTTAAGCATCTCACGTACGTAACTACATTGAGGATTACTGCTAACATGATGTGGGCCAAGTTATTAAAATTGTCCAGGCATATATAGCCTATAAAATGATGAAACCAGAATAATAATAAAGCATTGACAATTATTACCAAAATACTTGTTTTACCAGGTAGTGACAATTCTCCTTGATCATAGTGAACCATAATAATTTAACTGACTAGAGTATGATGAAAACTCTTGTTTTTAACTGTCATGAGGGATTGCCAGTTACCGGATCAAGTGACTTAGAGGGTTACAGTTGTGCCCTTATATAAAGAAATAGAAAGGCTCTTACCGTGCTTTAGCTTGGCTGGATATTGTTTTCTTCATTCATATATCCGATCACCAACTTGCTTTGAATTGAGCCATAGCAGTTGTTGTTGTATTCTTTACTCATGCTTTTAGGTATGGTGTATGTGTACAGTTCACAGGTTGTGTTTTGATTATAGTGAAGTGATTTTTAAGTAGGAGTTGGAGAAAGGCTTTTGAGTTGAAAAACTGAGTGTAGTGTTGTGGTCTCGTCTTTGGTCTTCTAAGGCACCACGTGTTAAATGCACTTAAATGCGCTTGATCCCACTGATTTTGAAAAGTCAGGCTTACATTTTTTGAGAAAGGAGATTCCGTCATGAATACGTTTAACCTCTAAATTTCTCCTAAACTGCCGAGCAACAATAAGGTCCATTCTGAGTAGGAGTGGTGAAGATTTTCTCTCTGTTTATAAATAGTTCTCTGCAAATTTACCAATTCAAAACAATAAATGGAAAACTGAAAGCCTAAAATACTCACAGAGAAAGCAAATGGCAAAAGTTCCCTGAACAGACCGTTATTTTCATCAATTGATCTTTGTTTACCACCCACCTTCCTTGCAGCTAGGATGGATGATTTGGGAGGTCTGAGTCTTTATTGCAGTTCCTTTTATGCTTTTACTGATACAGGTTGCGCTGAGCATGTTGTTTTGCTTTGTAGACTCTGATCCTGATGTTTGATGTCTCAATGTTTTTGCGGCATAATTTTGCTCGTGTGTGGGCTATGGCCCCTGCAACTCTGTTATCCCTTGAAGTGGGTTATATTTCTTCAGTAATTGTGACAGAATTGCTTAGCCCGCCTGTGGTACCTTATCAGCCAATGGAACATATTCGGCCATCCATATTACCAGGAATACAGAAGTTATGTCTTTCAGTGGATTATATTACTGACACCATGGTCGGCACAATAACGACAAATCTCAACTGTTTGACACATTTGGACCTTCGAGACTCGCCAATTATGGAACCAAGATTGGCGTTTGATCTTACCAATGCAGGTATTCAACAAATTAATCTGCACGGGAGATTGAAACATCTGTCATTGGTGAGGAGTCAAGAGATTTTTCCAGCTTACTTCAAGCGAGTTAATGATCTCGGTATTCTTCTTATGGCTGATAGATGCTCAGACATGGAAAGTATATGTCTTGGTGGTTTTTGTCAGGTTACAGACACAGGTTTTCGAACAATTTTGCATTCATGTGCTAAAATATATAAGCTGAGGATCTATCATGGGCCCCACTTGACTGATCTTGTATTTCATGACATTGCTGCAACTTCGCTTACTCTGACACATGTTAGTTTAAGATGGTGTAATCTTTTGACGAACCATGGTGTTGCACGATTGGCTTCCAATGAAAATCTTAGTGTGCTTGACTTGAGGGACTGTAGGAATATTGGGGATGAAGCCCTCCGAACCATTAGCAATCTTTTTAAGCTGAAGGCTTTACTGATTGATGGTTCTGATATAAGTGATACGGGATTGTCCCATTTATCAAAAGGGGCAATAAGTTCGCTTGTATCATTGTCTGTACGAGGGTGCAAGAGACTAACAGACAATTGCATTTCCTTTCTCTTTGATGAATCTTCCAATTGTGAATTGAGAGAATTGGACTTGTCAAACATTCCGAACCTATCTGATGCTGGTGTACTTTTGCTTGCTAAAAGACGTATTCCACTATTTGAGCTTAGAATGCGTCAATGTCCGCTGATAAGTGATACTTCAATAATGGTTTTAGCATCAATGAAGGTTGATGAAGAAGGGTGGTATGGAAGTAGTTTACGGCTGTTGGATCTCTATAATTGTGGGGGTATAACTCAGCTTTCATTCCAATGGTTAAAGAAGCCTTACTTCCCCAGATTGAGATGGTTGGGAGTATCGAGTTATGTCAGCAGGGATGTGCTAGATGCTTTATCCCGGAATAGACCGTTTCTGCATGTAACTTTTCATGGGGTGGAGCTGGGGACGACTGACCAATGGGATAATTCAGACAATCTTTATATGCATGATTATGATGAAGTTGATGAATTGGAACAATGGCTTGATGGAGAAAATGAGGGTGATGATGAGGACATTCAAGAATTGGAAAACATCGCATAACCTCATGCTGTAAGATGCCAATTATTTTATACAAATCTATGATAAATCAACAGTTCTATTTTTGTATATATATTGTTACAATTCCAGATTCGTACTTAGCTCTACTGTTGTAACTTCTAAATATTTGACAATTCTTGATTTCGAATGTTGTATAGATTGTCACAATATGACGTTATGTACCTGGCTTGGCCTACCCTTGTAACAATCAGTTTGTCGAGTTAATGCTTATGTTGGTATTTATCAGCTTGAATGGTGATTTCAGTTGTTTAAATTGAAGCTTTGATGTTAGAATAAGTAATGAATCCTTGCATGCATTTGAAGAGCATCATCTAGTGCACTACCGTAAAGTAAGAAGGGAAATGGTCTAGAAGAACAAAAGTGGGCAAATCTATCTCATTTCTTTGCATATTTTGACCATATCTATTTCTGTTTATCCATGTAAAACTGGTGATTAGTATTTGTTGCTTGTTTTGATTCCTGTCCAGAAAAAGTGGCTTTTAGCCGAAACACCAAAAGGATTGTCGTTTACATGTGCAGATGATGGTTATGGCACTGAAGAGAAGAACAATTGGAACTTTGTCAGCACGCATGTATGTTTCCTATGGATAAGGCCAATATCAAAACGTGATAATTAGCTGTCGATATCCTTGACAACAAGGATCTATAGCCTTGTGGTTGAGGTTGAAGGCCTATAGATTTAGAGTTATCTTGGTTAAGTTGTGCAGGTCTGCAACTTTTAACCCTACCAAGGTTTGTTAACTTGCTTTCATGTTGGATCAGTGCTCCTCCTATGTTGCAATTGTAGACTGAATAGCATAGCTATATCGTTGGATAAGTACTACAACAATTACGCTTCAATCCCGAATAAGTTTAGGTTAATCATGTGAATTCTCTCTGATCATTTTACTCTATCTAAACTCATCTTAGGCCAATTTATATGAATTAAAAATAAATAAGTTCATATTTTCTATTGATGCATAAATTTTCGAAAAGGCTAAACAATTTTTCCAGTAAAAGTGCTAACATTATTAAAATATATTCTCTACTATATCTTCTATATAGATATTTTTTTTCAGTTTACCTATATTTTGCTAAGTCTTCATGGATCCGAAGAAATTATCGGTCATTCATTTGAGTCTCGAGATAACTTTCTTTGAAGTGATTTCAGGCCTTCTTTGTTCCTTTTAACACCTTTACTCACTTTACGGATATCATTACATATGTGAGGTAGATCCCTAGTGGCTTATTGGCGTTTGTTTGGTTTTTTGCAGGAAAAAAGTTAGTATTTGGGTTTTTAAAATTAGTGGTTTGTTTTTGCAACAAAAAAAAAAGGTACAGTTTTCTTGAAATTAAACTCAGTATTTCAAATATTAAGAATTCAAAAAAAACTAGTAGTCATATTCTGTATACATGGTAAGAAATAGGAATTGTAGTTGAATGCTTTGCCGGTCACTGCTGAATCGAAGAGAAATATAGTACTACTGTTTAATTCTGTTTGAATAGTAAACCAATGAGAAGCATAATCACGAGTGAGCATATGTTGGACCATACATTACTTCCATCTGAAGCATAATCCTGTCTACTTAAAAGCTGTCTAAGCTAATTAAAAATGAAGACTTCTATACATTAGTAACGATAGTAGCGACTTAAAAATCAAATGTTTGATTAATTAACTACTTTACAGATAAAGTTACTAAAATATATATATATATATAGCCAACTAACGTTATCGAAAGATTTCTTACAGCGTCACGTATAACGCAAAGAAGACCATCTCAAAATATTTTTTGTTTCTAAACTACATTAAATTCATATATTATAGTAGTCGAAGAGTTTAATTGTATGCGCATTTTCAAGCGCCTTAATATGGTAATATGAAAATGTGGAGTAATAATCTTATTAAATTTCAATGACAATGCAATAATTCTTTATATTGTAGCGTACATAAATTCTTGTGTTATTCTTTATTTGTTTCTTCATTAATCCAATTCCTTATTTCTTAGCTCGCTAGCAGCTGTGCATCAACATTTTTTCATTAATCTTGAATTGATATTGGAATTTTTTTTCAGACTCTAAATTTGTCAGGTAAATGCTAAATACAATGCCTTTGACCTTAGGAGAACGAAATATAGGAAGACCCGGATTTGAGGCCATATTTTAAAATTTTGAGGCTCAAATTTTGATCACTTACCGTTCGACAACAAGTCCATTGACATCTCAAGATTTTACTAAGTCGACTTAAATAGGGGTATTATCACTTTTAGCCTGCGCCAGAAATTATTTATATTTCGTAGTCGAAAAAGTATATAAAATTTGTTACTTTTTGTACAAAAATATATATATTTTTCGGCTGTTATTTTGAGAGCGGCTATACAATATAATTTTTTCAATTTAAATATTTGATGTGCATAGCATTTGTCATTCCAGATAATCTTGTCTCGTATCATGCATATTATTTTTAAGCAATAATAAATTTCAATTCCATTTTCCTATATTATCCCACTAAAGAAATAGCTTTAGAGAAACATCTACATGTCCAGATTCGGAAAAACAAAGATGTAGTTGATCGAGTTCGCTTGTATTTTGAGTGGTCGCCATGCTTTAGTATTTGTTAATTTTTTATAATATTGCAAAATAAATAAATAAATAAATAAAGAAACAAAAGTAAACCTTTGACATTCATCTTAAAATCGATGTTTTACTTTTATGAATTTGTTTTATATATATGCATCAAACTAAGAAATTAAATGTGCACTGTTGTTGTTGCTGCTATTTTTTTATTTGTTTTTTGGGCAAGAATTAACGTGCGTGACTGATTAATATAGTAATATACAGTTTTAAGTAGGATTTTAGATTCCTTTGATGATTAGCACCCTAGCCGTCGTCGTATTTTTTTTAAAATTATTATTGGATTAAATTTATAATGTGAATAAATAAATCAAATGGTACTTGTAAAAATAGTGTCTATATTCAATGCACTTAAGGAACTCGTCTAGATTCAATGAACCTACACAAGGTCTGCTGCTTCTTAATTGTGCAGCGAAATAACTCACATTTAGGCTTTTATGTATCCGTTCACTTTTATTTGTTCAGTATTTTAAAAATAAATTTTCTATCAGTTTTAGCATATCAAGAGAAAAAAATTTATTTTTTCCTGTTATACCCACCATATTAATTTTCCATTTCAAATAATTTTCTCAAATCCATTAAAAATAAACATCAATTAATATGAGTATTATGGTAAATTATGTATTTCTTTATTATTTTTTAAGGGATGTGCAAAGTCTAGGGTGGACAAATAAAAGTGAACGGAGGGTGTCTTCTTTCATTTGTTTAGATTTATTAATTAATCCTTTTGTCAAATTAAAGAAAAAAGTTAGTCTTGTTTGTTTAAAAAATTGAAGGGAGAGAATGACCTAATCTAAATTAGATCTACTAACAATTATTGAAGCCTGAAGGCACGACCTAACACTCTTTTGACCTTAACCTACTCCTAATTTTGTCAAATTTGTCAAAAGACGTTTCTTTTCTTCCTTTAAATATTGGTATCATCTTATATATGACAAGCTAGAGTGAATAAAGAGAACATCCTTAGTGCAAACATGTGCTTATTTTAATTCTTATTCCTATTCTTTTTGTGTTTATTTGTTTCAAACAAAATCTGATCAATAATATGAGAACATATATTGTGTGAATTAGTGGCTCTTAAATCTTAACTCTTAACTCAGAAAATGATGAATCATTGCTAGGTCCATTTTATTCAGTAATCCTGAGCCTCGCAATGTTCAACTTAATTATCACTAGTTTGTGTTAAACATAGTCTCTAAGAAAATGATTGATCATTACAATTTGCAACTAATATCCACCTCCAATTCACTGTTGTAATGCACAGTGTGGGTATGACGTCGCCTTTGTTAGGAAGCATTTTACCCATAATGTGGGACTTTCGGCACGAATCCGAATTTGGATATCGAATCCCGGGTAGAAACCATTGCAATGCTATTTTCTCTTTGTTTTATTGATATCCATGCAAAACAATCAAATGTTGAACTAGCTGGGACCATAAGTCAGCGCAAGAGACTTGTGAGTTGTGACCCCAGCAATAAATAGAAATTTGCCTTTTTAACTTTTTCTTGCCTTCATTCACTTAGTTATAAGCTTTTCAAGATTATCAAAATAATATGAAACTAGCATTTAATCAATTTACTGGTTTTATGTTTCAATGTCTTTTGGACCTCCCTTTCTTCCCATTAATCCCTCATTATTTTCAGTAAAAAAAAGTTTACTCCAATAATAATATACATAAGCTGGAACATTTGAGTTGAATAAAAAAGATTCAATCTTGTGCAACACTTGTGAAGGAGATATTTGACAGCCCATAATAGGAACACGACACGAAAATTTTAAACCTTATGAAAGGATAGTGTGGTCCTCTTGAAAATGCATGTTCGTACTAACGTTAGGCAAGGATGTATCATATTTCGGAAGAGGATAGAAGATAAAATTGCGCCCCAAACATCACTTGTGAGAATAAACTAGGTCATTATTGTTGTTGTGGTAAGAATGTATCATATTACATGAGTGGTCACACTACGTGATTCACGACCCAATACTATGTGAATAATCACAAGTTATTCCTGACTAGTCTCCGGGTGAAAACTTACCCTATTATAAGATTAAAATAACTAAACTAATTAATTACAGTCAAACCTCTTTATAATAACATCCTTATATAACATTATCTTACTATAAAAGTTAAGATTTTCCGAAACCAAATTTCATATTCTGTTATAATATATATTTTCTATAACAATAATTCGTTATAACATTTAAAAATATCATAAACAAATATAATTATTATAAAAAAATTTGACTATACAATAAAAAAAATTCAAGACTAGTAGTAATTTAATTGTATGTAGTAAGTACTAAGCAATGTGGGGTTACTAGACAATATAATGTGGGGTCGTTTAATCAAAGAACAATGTGGGATGGAGTCGTGTTTCATTAAAAGCACGTTGGAAAAACATCAAGTCACAGTTCTATGAATCTCTGACTCTATTCCACGTTAGCATATCGAAAAAGAAATTTTATTTAATTAACCGGATAAGGTTCCTACACTTATCTCTTCTATACTTTAATAGTCTTTACGCTTGGGAAAGCCGCATATTCCACCGGCTACAGGTCTCCGCTTACAACGCTGTAAATTGTACAATGACCTTTGCTGACTCCCAAAGGCCATTTATATATAATTGGAGTTTTTATTATGAGTTCCGATAAATCCCATATTTATTAATTTATTAAATATATATAATAATAATAATAACTCAGTAAATTTTATAAGTGGAGTGTGGGAAAGGTTGAGTGCTTGCAGACGTTACACAGAGGATAGAGAGATTGTTGTCAAAAAACTCTTGACTCAAGAAGACAAAAATACATATACTTATAATATTTAATTGTCTATTAAGTAATTATATTTTGAGTTATATGTTTGGACTAAAAAACTTCAAAATTCTACGTATAATTAGGTTAGCCGCGTGTTTTTCCTCATCCATTCGCGTGCTCCCATCTTAGTCATGAATGTCAGCCACGTACTGTTTTTCATCCATCCACGTGCTCGGTGCTCCCACTTTAATCTTAGATTAATTAGCCCTAATTAACCTCTTCTTAAATTTGTTTGTTTCCCTCCCTCCAAAGTTATAAGTTTGAAGAAGTCGGCATTTTTATTAGAGTTAATCCTTAGTAGGAAGTATATAATTAGTCATCAATTTTGAACCAACAATAGAGATTACAGCTGTTGCTTGGCATTAAATTTTTGTAAAGTCTTTATAGCTTTACCTTGTTTAGGAAATTTTTTATTTTATTTGGACGGCTTTAGAGTTTACTTTGTTTAGGAGATTTGGTGAATTACAACACTTGTCTATATGTTTTGCTCGTGTCGGCAAATAATACGTACATCTTGAGCTCCAATTTTCTCAGAATTTTTAAACTAGTGATGTTGGAAAAAGTTTATTGAAATTCGACTTGTAAATTCCAGTTTAAATTGTGATTTAGTAGCCACTAAATTGTCTATGAGAGGACTTGTGAAGTTGTGACACTGTTTCACCATTTTTTAAAACTAAACAACATGTTCACTTTTAAATATTCTTTCCTCTTCATTTCCTTTTTTCTTGTTTCAGAACAATCAAAGCCAAATATTTTATACATACATTATGCATCTCTTTCCTCTGATTGGGATTGTGATGAGCAAGTAAAATTTCAAATTTTATTCGAAAAAGTTCAACTCAACTTCATTTCTTAAATGGGAAATGGCATCCATAATGTGTTCACATAATTGGTTTATGTTAATGATCGAAGGCAACAAGTAGTTTCAAATGTGATTTTTTACTCGTTCGACTAGGTCGAAAAGATCAAATTCTTATTAATGTTTGTCACCCTTAGTGCTTTTTATTTAATCTACTATTACGTGACTGTTATATATGATAGGTAAGTTAAATTAACGAGTTAATAAACTGTCAAAGTACATGTGAACATGAAAAATTTATCTTTAAGTTATACTTCTATACGTGTGACAGAATACAAGTTATTGTTAATTGAATCATACACTACTTTGTACTAGTGTCATTTATTCTACAATTTCTCATTTGATTAATCTATAGGTAGGGTTTATTCCTTTTGTTATGCGCATATCTCGAGTTTAAGAATCAAGTCCACTTTTTTGGCATGATATTTTGGATTATTCTAGTTATACCTCGGTAATGATATGATTAATTAAGTCTAAAGACCACACATATTATTAAGGTGTACATGGATCAGGTTGGTTAGTCTTTATCAAAATAAAACCAAATCAAATATATCGGTTTGGATTAGTTCGAATTTTTCGGGTTTTTTATTACATGAATATTTCAATCTTACTTTGTTCAATTTTTTATAAGTAAATATATGTTTAATAAAAATTAAAAAATGGACAAACATATGATCTATTAAAATATTCTTATGGTAGAAATTTCTTAATAACACAATATAGTTATTTTTTTAGTCGTTTGACAATAATTTTTCGTTGATGTACACTTTCAAAGTTAACCGGATTTAATAAATAAACATAAAAATCAATATGATACATATATAAATATGATATATTCTATTTAATTTTAAATTATCGAAATATCATTTCAAATTCGAAAAAAATTTAAGAATTTAACAGATCTTGACGTATGAATATGGAAGAACAAAAAGATTAACGCATTTTACTAATACTTGATAAGAAAGTGATCATACAACCCATTATTTAAAGTTAATAAAAATAAAGATCTTTATATTTAACTAAATATTACATCCATAAGAGAATAACAAATATCTCTAGACATTTTCTAAAGAAAATTCTATAAAAATTTTTAAATGAATTTATAAAAATTATATATTTATATGCCGGTTTGATTTGAATTTTTTTACTCAAACTTAATCCCTCATCCAAGAAAAATTTTCACATTATTAATTCCATTGAACCTCCTAATTAATGGAGTACCACTCTCCTTTATTAGACGAAAGTCAACAATGAAATAATATTATTTTGGGGCACTTTGTTTTGAAAGTCGAATTTATTTACTCAGAAAAATCTCGTCATGAGATGGAGAGAACAAAGAAAAAGTGTTTTGAAAGTCGAATTTATTTACTCAGAAAAATCTCGTCATGAGACGGAGAGAACAAAGAAAAAGGGTAAAAATTGTGCGGTACATCTTATTTGGTCGTCCCATTTAATTTATACCTGTTTTTTTAAAAACTTTTAACTTGTACCCACTTTTTAAATAACTTCAGCTCCCCTTTCCCTCGCTGAGCTGAAGTTCACCAGTTAAGCTGAAGTTCGCCAGTTATAAAGACAAAACTTCAGCATACGGGGCTGAAGTTCCCCAGTTACAAAGACAAAACTCAGTTACAAACTTCATCTCTCGAGCTGAAGTTCCCAAGTTATAAAGACAGCAATTTCAGCATATGGGGCTGAAATTCCCCAGTTACAAAGACAAAACTTCAGCTCTAGAGAATTTCAACTCTAGAGATGAAGTTTTGTCTTTGTAAATTGGGGAACTTCAGCCCCGTATGTTGAAGTTGTTGTCTTTATAACTTGAGAACTTCAGCCCCGTATGCTGAAGTTCCCCATTTACAAAAGACAGAACTTCAGCTCTAGCTGAAGTTCCCCAGTGTAACTGGGGGAACTTCAGCCCGTATGCTGAAGTTTTTGTCTTTATAACTGGGGAACTTCAGCCCCGAATGTTGAAGTTCACCATTTACAAAGACAAAAACTTCAGCTCTAGAGCTGAAGTTCCCCAGTGTAACTGGGGGAACTTCAACCCCGTATGCTGAAGTTTATGTCTTTATAACTGGGGAACTTCAGCCCATTCACTAGAATGCTGAAGTTTTGTGTGATTGCCTTTGCTACTTCAGCCCCGTATGCTAAGTTATGCGCAAAAGCAGGTACGGATATAATTTTTTTTTATAAAATGGGTATACGTTAAAACGTGGCACAAAAAATGGATACGAATGCAAAACCCCAAAAAAAGGAGTATTTAGAAAATACGTACAACAGTGCAATTTAATTGGATCTAAAGGCCTCATGTTAGCAAATGCAATTCAACTTCAAATTAACTAGATTATATTGACAAAACTACAATTACTGTAGCTCGGTCTTAATGTAAATCAGACAAATCGGGGTGTTAATTCTTTGCCACACAGATTTTGTGATGAAACTTTAATTACGACTTTGTAAACGGTTGAAATCGGGGCCATCTGATTTCACTATCTAATCAAGATCGGAGTGTGGCATTAAAGGTCGGCTTCGACTAAATCACAAAGTTGAGACATCGAGTTCGAGATCGAAGTCCCTTTCGAGATTTAGGTTGGTAGCTATCGAAGTCAAGAGAGACATACATCAAGTAATATCGGAGATGACTTAATAACTGGTCGAAGATTATGGCGTAAATCTTGGAACTGATCAAATCAGAAGCGGTTAATTAGCTAATTATGTGATTTCCTACTGTAATTAGAGTTATACTATAAGTAGAATTCTTTTGCTATATAAAGAGGAGTTCCAATCAATTGTAATCCACCATTATTCACAGGAATTATAGCAATACAATCATCTCGTTTTCACTTACATTATTGTTTATCAGTTTGTTCCATTTTCTATTGTTCTTGCACTTATCAGTTCGAGAGTATCTCGACTCGAGGACTGGAGCTTCATTTGAACTCTGGTTTGATTTACTTATAATTCAATTCTGTCATTTACCTTCATATTTATCAATTAGTGTTGAGTGAAATCTCATATCCTTAAAATCACAATATAAGTTGAATTGTTATCCAAATTTTAGGGTAAACAGTTTGGTGCCCATCGTGGCGCTAAGGATAATAGAGATTGTTCGATACTGATTTCGATACCACACACTATTTTACACTTGTTCTTGTAAGTGTTTTTAGGATAAAACATGTCAAACTCACAAACAACTCTCACACATGGTGACAATGGCCTCGAATTTCACGGGGAAAATGACAATGCAACTGCTCCAGGGTCTAGGTGCCTCAGGCTGATCTCGAGGGAGCACCAATTTCCATCCCAGTCGACGTTAGTTCGCATATCGCCTTAAATGCAAATTTGGGCGCAGATCCCGAAGGGAGCGTACATATAGAAGGCCGATCTGATGGTCGAGGTACGCTGGGCAAAGGAGATGGACGAGTCAGCCTCCAAGTAATATTCGAGATGTTACAGGCTCAACAAGCCGCTATTTCACAACTACAAAATCAGCATCGAACGTCGAGTGGGGTCGAACCGGAAGTCGCCCGCTGAACCAAACAAGTGTCAGAAAGGTCAAACACCAATGAATTGGGGATTGACCCCGCCGTCATGAAATTTCTCGAGGAGCTCACTAAACGAATTGAATCAGGAGAAAATAAAATTGAAGCAAATGATAAGAAAGTAGAAACGTACAACTCCTGAGTTGACCAAATACCGGGAGCACCGCCGATTATAAAAGGAATGGACTCAAAAAAGTTTGTACAGAAGTCGTTCCCACCAAGTGCGGCTCCGAAACCCATTCCGAAGAATTTCGTATGCCGGAAGTCCCTAAGTACAATGGGACCACCGATCCCAACGAGCATGTAACCTCCTATACATGCGCCATCAAAGGAAATGATTTGGAAGATGATGAGATCGAATATGTTCTACTGAAGAAATTTGGATAAATTCTATCGAAGGGAGCAATGATCTGGTACCACAATCTACCGTCAAATTCCATCGACTCATTCGCCATGCTTGCAGATTCTTTCATAAAGGCACATGTCGGGGAAATAAAGGTTGCAACGAGTAAATTGGACCTTTTCAAAGTGAAACAAAAGGATAACGAGAAGCCGTTGGATTTCGTGTCTGATAGTAGCCTATATTATGTAATTTAGACCTTATTTACACTCTAAATTGAGCCGCACTTTATTGATGTTTGAATGTTAAAAGATAATAAAATGCTCTAATTAATAAAATTATATTTTGCAGGAGACACTCCGAGCTAGGAGGGAGCTAAAGAGTGTTTTGGAGTCATTGTGAATGTAGAAGGCCAATCAAAGGTTGGACGGGGCGAAAAGAAGCGAGGAAAGCAAGCAAAAAAACAAAGTCCAAGTCTATGGCCGCGAATCAGCTCGCGAATGAAAGGCAGTGAAGAGGCAAATATTTGCGGCATCGGACAGGCGGTCAGAAGTGAAAAAATACAAGGGCAATTATGTAATTTCCTGAGCAACTAACCTAAACCTATATGAAGACTAAACTCGCCTAGAAGTAGGGATAGCTGTTTTTAGACGATTTTGGAGGCAAGAACAAGGGAGAGAAGACAAATCAATTCTTCAGAGTTTTAATCTTCTTCTTCTTACTTCTATTTGTGGATTATGAATTATATTAGTGTTTTGTTTTACATTAGTATGAGTAGCTAAACTCCTAATCTAGGGTTGTGATGGAACCTATTGAAGGATGAATTTCTCGTTATGTTAATATAGATTTGCCATAGTTTTCTCTCTACTTGTTCAATTATATGCTTGTTGTTGTTGATTGAAGGGCCCTCGATTAACTGTTCCTATTTAGTGTGCATTACTCGGGAGAGAGTGCGTATTTAGGTCGTTGCTGAACAACATCACTCCGGACGTATATGAGGGATCAATATGAAGGGTTTAAAGGTAGGATTAGGGATAACGAAACCTTGGGTGCGATCTAAGTGAGTTGTAATTAAGGTTAGCTAGCATAATTCGGGAGAATATGTCTAGTATATTGTTGTAATTACTCGGGAGAGAGTTACAACAGTTGGAGCGCTCATGATCGATAGAGAAGACTTAGGCAAATTCATAACAAACATAGCGAAAATGACTCAAACAATAGGGGTAATCATAACCTTAGATCATTTCAATTATTGTCTACAACACGTTCATAGTTAGTTCTTACTTGTTGCATTCTCATTAAGTAATATTTAGATAGTAAACATCCAATCTGTTATTTAAATATCTCGAAAAGTTGATTACGTGAAATTGTGTGAGTCCAATAGATGTTATTGATAGGTTAATTCCCTGTGAAATTCGACTCCGGACTTGTTAACCGGAATATATTTGCAGCGACCACTTTGTCCTTTTGAAAAGGCATAGTTGGGCGTGATCAAATTTTGGCGCCGTTTTCGGGGAATTAACGGTGTTATTAATTGCAGTTAAAAGAAGTGCAAAAAAAATTCTTAGTGTAGTCAATTTTCTTCAACTTAAACCGAGTACATTGAAATTCTAATGTTTGTAGTCTTGCGTGTTACTTGTGCATGCCTAGAAACTCCTCAAGACTAGTGAATTGTTCAAAGCATTATCAGATCCTGAGAAAGTTTTCAAGGCATTGAATCGTGCAAACAAGAAAGGCAAACAACAACAAAACTTGACAAAACAACTTGAACCAGACATGGGAGACGAAGTAAACAACAGGAACAACGGGGATAACGTGAATGACCCAATCGAACAGGTGGCGGTACCTCTTGTGCCAGAAGTAGCATTATACGATTGGGCGCAACCCACCACTGACAAGTTAGCAACCGCAATTGTAGTCCCGTAGATAAAAGTTGATTTATTCCAAATCACAAATAACATGATTCATTTGTTGCACAACAAGAGACTGTTCTCAGGGTCATACACTGAAGATCCTCAACATCAATTGAAGAATTTCCTGTCAATCTATGCCACACAAAGACAACACAATGTGACTCCGGAAGCAATAAGGCTATTGTTGTTTCCATTCTCAGTGACGGGAGCGGCTCAGACTTGGCTTAATTCACTCCACATAAATTCCATCACTAATTGGGAGGAAGTAGTCAAGAAATTTGTGAACAAATTTCACCCACCCAATAAGACTGCTCAGCAAATTGATGAGATATTGAGCTTCAGGCAGAAACCAACAGAGATGTTACAAGAAATATGGGAAAGGTTCAAAGGGCTACTAATTTTGTGTCCACACCATGGTATTCCGGAGCAGATGTTGGGGCAAAGGTTTTACAAGGGTTTGGCAGATAGCTTGAAAGCCAATGTTGATGCTTCAGCAGGTGGAGCATTTTTTAGCAAAACATTCAAAGAAAGCAAGATCTTACTTGACAAGATGGCACAAAACTGGGGGTGGACGATAAGAAACACTACAATCACTCATGTGGTTCACTCAGTGGCCTTAGACCCAGCTAACTCCATAGCAGAAAATATAGCCACTCTGATGACACAAATGAGCATCCTCACCAAAAAGGTTGATGAATCAGGCCAGAAACATCAGGTACACATTGTTGATGCAACTATGGGGGTTTATGTACATCATGCATTAATCAACCATATGTTTGCTCGTGGAGTGCGGAAGGTGATCACCAACAATAACAGGAGAACATGAATTATGTGGCCAACTACGGGGGACAGAGACCAGGTGGTCAGAATTGGGGTCAACAGAATCGACAATATAGACCAGCTCCGCAATAACACAAAAATAACAACAATCTTGGGGCCATACGGCCTCAAGGTCAAGTGGTTCCTTACCAAAGACAACAGGGCTACAACCATCAGAATCAACAGCATGTTTATCATCAACCTCAACAACAACACACTGGGAGACACGAAGATGGGTTTGCTAGATTTGAGGGAATGATGCAACAATTGATTGGGTCCACTGGGAAAGTAACTGAGGGAGTAAACTCACATGAGTCAGAAATAAAGAATATTAAGATCCAATTGGGAAATATTTTGATGGCTCTGAATAATCGTCTCCAGGGGGCGTTACCTGCAGACACACAAATCAATCCAAAGGAGCAGGGCCCGAAACAGCTAATGGCAGTGAGTCTACAAAATGGTAGAGACCTACACTTGGAGCAAGAGATTGCTCGCGAAAGCAGACATACTGAGAAACTGGTGCCAGTACCTATTGAGGTAGATGATTCAATAGGATTGACTGAGGTGACGGTATAGCATGCTCAAGAAGATGCCAACAAAGAAAAAGAGGTTGTGAAAGAGGCTGAGGCAGCATAGGAACTAATAGCGGAGGCAGTGCCTGAACAAGAAAAAAATCAAATCACAAAGAAGAAACGACCTATGGGACCATTCCCACAGAGACTGGCCAAGTATCATAAAGATGAGCAATACAAGAAATTTTTGTAGATGTTGAAACAAATCCAGGTAAACATTCGATTGATTGATGCTTTAAAGGAGATTCCTGGTTATGCGAAAATGATGAAGGACTTGATGTCACGCAAGTTCGACTTTCAAGACTTGTCCACGGTTACACTGACTTCGACTTGCAGTGTTGTTGTGACGAGACCCATTGTTGAGAAGTTGTCTGACCCAGGGAGTTTCACAATCCCTTGCACAATAGGTAATTATGCATTTGCTAAAGCTTTGTGTGATTTGGGGGCAAGAATAAATCTTATGACTGGCTATCTACAAAACACTAGGGATTGGAAGAGCTAGACCCACGTCAATGTTACTACAGTTGGTTGACAGGACAGTGAAGAGGCCCTCTAGTATTCTAGATGATGTATTAGTGCAGGTTGGGAAGTTTGTATTCCCAATAGATTTTTTCAATCTTGACTGTCGGGTTGACGAGGAAATTCCCATAATTTTGGGAAGACCATTCTTGGCCACAAGGAGAGCTCTAATTGACTATAAAACTGGAGAGCTCAAAATGAGATTAAATGATGAAGAGATAACATTCAACGGGTAGAAATCTATGAGGCGACCAAGTGAATTCGTCAATTGCTTTCTAATATATGTTCGTGGATGTAATTTTGGAGGAGGAATATGAGACATTGAACACTCAAGATCCTCTAGCGGCTTGTCTCATGAACCTTGATGAAGCCAATGGAGAAGACTTGGCAGAGTGGGTACTTGCTCTTGAAGGCAAAGGTTTTTGGAAGAGGGAGCTCGAATTTGAGCCCTTACACTTAGAGGAAAGAAAAACTCCCCCAACTAAGTCATCGATAGAAGAGCCCCCAAAGTTGGAGCTGAAGCCACTGCCAGCCCATCTCAAGTATGCATTCTTAGGACCTAACTCAACTTTACCTGTTATTATTTTATCTAGTTTGTTAGATGTGCAGGCAGAACAACTTTTGCAGGTACTGACGGAGTGCAAGACTGCAATTGGGTGGACCATTGCAGACATCAAGGATATCACCCCGGCCTTCTGTATGCATAAGATTCTACTGGAAGATGGGCACAAACCTTCCAGAGAACATCAAAGAAGTCTGAACCCCAACATGAAG
Organism: Nicotiana knightiana; assembly: GCA_005239525.1. NCBI lineage: Eukaryota > Viridiplantae > Streptophyta > Magnoliopsida > Solanales > Solanaceae > Nicotiana > Nicotiana knightiana. Next base: position 118,477 of record ML396784.1, on the reverse strand, counting down.
GAACTGGTGAAGAAAGTAGTGATTAAGTGGTTAGATGCGGGAATCATATTCCCCATCTTTGACAGCAATTGGGTTAGCCCATTTAAGTGTGTGCCAAAAAAGGGTGGTATGAAGAACGAATTGATCTCTACAAGAACAGTCACAGGTTGGCGAATCTGTATAGATTACAGGAAGTTGAACTTGGCTACCCTGAAAGACCATTTTCCACTTCCATTCATTGATCATATGTTAGATAGATTGGCAGGGAGGTCCCATTTTTTCTTTCTGGATGGGTACTCGGGGTATAACCAGATCTCTATTGCACTAGAGACAGAGAGAAGACTTTGTTTACATGCCCTTATGGAGTCTATGCTTTTCGGAGAATGTCGTTTGGATTATGCAACGCACCTACCACATTCCAAAGGTGCATGATGGTCATCTTCACGGACATGGTAGAGGAAATAATGGATGTTTTCATGGATGATTTCTCTGTGGTGGGGAATTCATTCGATGATTGCCTTAAGAACTTGAGAAGAATATTGAAGAGGTGTATCGAGACAAATATGGTGCTCAACTGGGAGAAGTTCCATTTCATGGTACAGAAAGGTATAGTCTTGGGACACTTAGTGTCAAATAAGGGAATTAAGGTGGATCGTGCAAAGGTTGACGTGATAGCAAAGATTCCACCACCCACTTCCATCAAAGCAATCAGGAGTTTCCTTGGGCACGTCGGTTTCTATAGGAGATTTATAAAATATTTTTCCAAAATTGCTAACCCCTTGTGTAAATTGCTCGAAAGATATCACCCTTTTGTGTTTTCTGATGACTGCAGGGTAGCATTTGAGGAATTGAAGAAGAGACTGGTCACAACACCTATCATTGTTTCCCCTGACTGGGAGCAACCATTTGAGCTGATGTGTGATGCAAGTGACTATGTTGTGGGTGCAGTTCTTAGGCAGCGAAAAGATAAAATCATGCACCAAATATACTACGCAAGTAGAACGTTGAGTGGAGACCAACTGAACTACAGTATGACCGAGAAGGAGATGCTGGCAGACAAGTTCAGATCGTACCTGATAGGCTCGAAGGTAACTGTTTATACTGATCATGCTGCTCTCAGGTACCTAATCGAGAAGAAGGAGTCAAAACCGCGCCTGATTCTTTAGGTACTACTGCTGCAAGAATTTGACCTGGAAATCCGTGACCGTAAGGGAACGGAAAACCAAGTAGTTGATCACTTGTCTAGACTGTAAGGAGTTGAGAAAGCGGTTGAGGTAGAAGAGATTCTGGAAACCTTTCCAGACGAACAACTACTAGCCACAAGTCTTGAGGAAGCGCCATGGTATGCCGACATTGCAAACTATCTAGCAAGCAGTATAGTTCCTTATGACCTTTCTTCTCTCCAAAAGAAAATTTTCTTTCGTGATTTTCGCATGTATTACTGGGATGAACCTTATTTATTCAGGATTTGTATTGACAACATGATTCGGAGATGTATCCCCAAGATAGATCAGTCTTCTATTTTGCAGGAATGTCACGCGTCACCATACGGTGGACATTTCGAAGGAGTCAGGACAGTCGCAAAAGTTTTGGAGGCGGGCTTCTACTGGCCAACAGTATTCAAGATGCACATTATGGGTAAAGGGCTGTGATGAATGCCAGCAAAACAGGAATATTTACCGGCGACATGAGATACCTATGAACCCAATTGAGGAGGTCAAAGTGTTTGATGCATGGGGAATCGACTTCACGGGGCCCTTCGTCAGTTCATATGGCAACAAGTACATACGCGCCGCTAAGGACTACATGTCCAAATGGGTGGAAGCTGCAGCACTCCTTACCAATGATGAAAAAAGGGTGATTGGGTTTTTATAAAAAGAACATATTCACCCGATTTGGCACTCGAAGGGAAATAATCATTGACGGAGACACTCATTTTTGGGGTTTTTCCGACAAGGTTTTTAATGAGGTAACCATTGTTCGTGCTAACTTAAGAGCAATTCAATAGTATCCGAGGTTTCTTTACAATCAACCTCGAATACTGGGGGACATCACCCTCAGTTTTTATGTTTTCAAGGAAAATTCTTCATGTCAACAGGGTCTCGATAGGAAAATTCAGTAAAGGACCAAACAGTCGAATGAACCGTGTCCACGTAGATTGCTCGAGCCCTAGTGGAAAAACATGTACGCATGTATGAACTATTGAAAGAAGTATTTTTTCCTTACCAGATGTCCAGTGCCTTAGCAAAATTTCTACTTTACAAATTTCATATTTATGATTTATTACGGAAATTGGCTCAAGGGTCGATCGCAACCAAAGCTCGAACAATCAATCCCGTACTCGGGGACTGCCATCCAAAAATTGATATGTTCGAATTACTAAACTTCGAGACCATAAGACCTTAAAAAGGCAACCCTCTATTTTATAGGCCAAGGCCACCCTACTCGGGGACCAACACTTTGAACTAATTGGGAGAATAAGCCCAAGAGGCAAAATAAAAGAACCAGGCCTTCAAATTCTTTTATAAACAGGTTAAAAAGGTTACCCTCGGCAAAAGAACCAAAAGGCTTCGATAATGTCAGCCCCCAAAAAACCTTAAGGAGGATCGAACTGTTCGAATCTTCGAACAATTTAGTACGGACTTGTGTTATGGAACAAAAAAGCAAAGGGTTTCGATAATATTAGACCCCGAAAAACCCAACGGGTATAGACTTGCTTTGTGCTAAAGCATAACAAATTCTGATATGATTAAATCTTTTAAGACGAAAATGGAAAAAGCCACTCTTCTCGGGCCATATCGGATCGGTTCAAGAGCCGAAGGGCCATTATATTTTTTGAGTTCAAGAGTTCATCCACGCTCAACTAAAACCTAAGGGTTTTACTACTTCAAGTTCGAGCAAGTGCTCACTCGACTATAAAGACTATATTAGTCTGACTTCGGCCAAGTTGCCTAAGTTTCACAAACAAATTTTCACAAGGCATGAAACGAATCGAAATTTTCACAAATCAAAAAATTAAGACAAAATTCAAAAAGGAAATATTTTATATATGAACAAAGGTATTTACAAAGGACCAACCAGGGTCCTACATAAAAAAAAAAGAAAACAAAATATACAAAGACCCCTAGCTATTCTCGGGGGAAGATCCTTCCTCGAGGGCAACCTCTTCCTCGGGCCCCTCATCATTCTCGGACCCACTCTTGATTTCATCATCATCATCAACATTGTCATCAGAAAAAGCCAATGATTTAGCTCCAACTTCATCCTCTTTTGCCTTCGCTATCTCTTCGGTAAGATCGAAACCTCGAGCGTGGATTTCCTCGAGGGTCTCCCTCCGAGATTGGCATTTAGCAAGTTCGGCAATCCAATATTCTAGAGTCTGAGCATTATCAGCATCCTCCCTCACTTTGGCTTGAGCGGCCTCAATATCGGCCCGATAGATGGCCACCGTCTTATCAGCCTCAACCTTTGCTTTTTCGGCCTCAGCTTGGGCCTTTGCAATTTCAGAAGCTAAGTGAGCCTCGATCTCTTCTATCTTCATTGCCTGAGCCAAGCACTTCTCCTTCATACTTCGAAGTTGGGTTTCGACTGACGACAACCGGGCTAGGGTAGTCTCTTTATCAGCAGCAAGGCGGTCCATGCCTTCCTTCCACCCGTAGGACTCTGCCTTCACTTGGTCAACCTCCTCTCGGAACAGTTCAATCCTCTCGATCTTTTGTTGCAACTGCGATATTGAAATGTTAGCCTTTGTTTCCAAATCAAGCCCATGGGCTTTTAAAAGTATCATTACCTGCTCGATTAAGTCAGTTTGCTCCTTGTGAGCCTTAGTTAGTTCGGCTCGGAGGTCCCCCATCTCCTCTTCCTTTTACCTACAGTGGAGTTTGAGGGCATTCCTATCCTCCGAATAACTATAACTTACTCGGTTCAGGAGTCGTTGGGCGTCGGAAGCATCCTCGACCCCGGTAAAGCAATCCTGAAATAGATCCTCCCTACCGGGTACTCCGCCTACTTGGGGGTCCTCAAAGGTTGAGCATCCCGTACCGCCTCTTCGGAAAAGGCAGGAAGGGATGGCGAGTGGCCTTCTGTCATTGCCCCAAGAGGATCACTTGGGGCACCCTTTTTCAACTCGAGGGGTCTCGAGACCAGCCCCCTCGGATGTACTCACCGTTTGACGAGAAGCGGCCTCGATCTCGGACGATTCAGGGACTTTTCCTGAATCCTTCTCCAAGGCCTCCTTAGCACAAGGAGGGACCTCACCAACTGCCACCGATTCAGTGACCTTGAAGGCCTCGACGGTTTTCCTCACTCGGGTCACAAACACCGAGTCACCATCTTCATCTTCTTCTTCTTCTTCTTCTTCCTCCTTTAGTTCCCAAACTACATGGGCAGGGAGGGCAACAACATTTATCCTCGATTTGTTAATCGAGCTCTTTTTCTTCTTAGGTTTCTGGTCGAGGCCCTTTTCCTTTTGTTATCCTTTGCCGGCTTCATAACCGAAGCCGAAGCCTCATACTCACCTTACGGAGGCTCATGGCTGCATCCTTGCTCAGTCATACACACAAGGAAATCGGATAAGTGTAAAAAAGATACTATCACACCATCAAATATATAAAGGGAAGCTTACCATGGTTATTTTTCTCCCATCGGCCTTTTGCCAAATCGCGCCAACAACGCTCAGCGTAAGTAGAAGTTGAGGCCAGTCTTCGGACCCAACTCTCGAGGTCAGCGATCGCTCGAAGCGTCCAAACAATTGTTGCATGACGAAAGAAGGCATTAATAGAGCTGAGGAACGAAATAAAGTATGAAAATTAACAAGTGAAGTAATACTTACGCTTCGGATTCTATTTCTTTGGAAATGACATCTTCTCCGCAGGGATGAGATCGGAGTTCCTCACTCGTACAAATCTACCCATCCAGCCTCGATATTTTTCCTCATCGATGCTGGAGAATAATACCTTGGTTTCCGGACGTTGCAGTTTGATCAACCCTTGAAAGATACGAGGGTTGTACAATCTAATAAGGTGATCGAGGGTGAACGAAATCCCCTCAGCTTTGCTCGTGAAGAATCAGATCATGATGACTATTCGCCAAAAGGAAGGATGGATTTGGCCCAAGGTCACATGGTATTGACGACAGAAGTCAATGATGACAGGGTCGAGAGGGCCCATCGTGAAAGGTTAAGTGGAAACACTCAGGAACCCTTCCACATGGGTAGTAATGCTTTCTTCAGGGGATGGAATGGCTATCACTTTATCCCCCCAGTTGCAATCTCTCTTAATCTGCTCGAGGTACCCCTACAGTTATCGAGAAAATGTACCTCGACACATACTTGCACCGACCAGAGACCGAGGGAGATTTCTCGGTCTTAAAATCAGATTAAAGGATACACGGGCCGAGAACACACTCCTCAAGGAGCGGATCTACTGGCGTTTTGTCACCAGCCGACCGTGAAGAAGAAGAAGAAACTTTCTCTTTTTGAGGAACTGTTTTAGATGTTTTCGCCATTTATATGAGTTGAGAAAAGTAGAAGATAATAAGATTTGGTGTTTAAAGACTGGCGGCGAAACTTGAAGATTAATGGAAGAGAAGAATTTGAGAGAGGTAAAAGCTTAGAAAATTGGATGAAGGTAAAGTTTGATTCAATGAGGAGAAGGCCTATTTATGGATTTACTGTGACGGTTCAACAACATTAGTGGCCGGACACCAACTAACGCTCATTAATGATTTGGGGAACTGTATCGACGGGACGTTTCAATCACTTTTATCGCTTATGTCACGGGGATGACATCATAATTTATCGATATCGAGAAGAATCGAAGGCTCAATTCGTTTCTTGTCACTACACCCCAAGAAACAAGGGGACTATATGTATACGGTTAAAATCTGGGCCATCCGATTTCACTATCTAATCGAGACCGGAGTGTGACATCGAAGGCCGACTCACAAAGTTGAGGCATCGAGTTCGAGATCGAAGTCCCTTTGGAGATCGAAGTTGGTAGCTGTCGAAGTCAAAAGAGACAGGCACCAAGTAATATCAGAGATGACTTAATAACGGAAGAGCGAGATATCCATAACTGGTCGAGTATCATGGTGTAAATCTCGGAACGGGTCAAATCAGAAGTGGTTAATTAGCTAATTATGTGATTTCCTACTGTAATTAGAGTAATACCGTAAGTAGAATTCCTCTGCTATATAAAAAGGAGTTCCAATCTTTTGTTATCCACCATTATTCACAGGAATTATAGCAATACAATCATCTCTTTCTCACTTACATTATTATTCATCAGTTGTTTCCATTTTCTACTATTTTTGCACTTATCAGTTCATTTGAACTCTGGTTTGATTTACTTATAATTCATTTTTGTCATTTACCTTCGTATTTATCAATTAGTGTTGAATGAAATCACATATCCTTAAAACCACGATATAAGTTTAATTGTTATCCAAATTTTAAGATAAACAAACTTTATTTTCTAAACTTTAAATAATGACGATCTTTTGAAGTAGTATCTTGGGATACTTAGTAAAAATACAGTGAGTTCTTATTCATATGCATTTGCATGCAGGGATGGCAATGAGCATGGGGCGGAGCGGGGGTTGGATTAAACCCGCAAAAATTTTAACTCGCCCCGCCCCGTCTCACTCTGCCTAGCAATTTTTTTGTTTTTCACTTGTTGCGCCAAGCATCCGCAAAGACCGCCCCGCCCCTATTGCATGCAGTCCGTTATATATTTATGTGTTGCTAAATCGATTGCAGCGATAAATTTATTTTGATTTTTTTTTTACCTTTTCAAAATTGTCCAATATTTTGCAAATAATCATTGAGAATCTGCATGAAATAGGAGTATTTAGCCATTTCAGTCCATAAAGCATAACCAGCATGCAGTATCTCTCTCGCTTTCTCATATCTGCTTTTCATATCTTTCCTATGAACTTATCAGACAATAGGGCAGACTCGTTTCGACCAAAAGTTCACGAGCAAAAAGAAGCTCTAACATTGACCTTTAACTCTCTTATAATAAAAAAAATAAAAGGATCATTCAATAGCTAATGTTCGTTACTGATGAATAGAGAAGGATGCCAAATTTTAGCTAAATTATTTTTCACTATATAAATTCAATATTTTCACTTTTGATATAAATAAGTACAATGGTAATGTTAAAAATCCGTCACTCTTTTAATTACGTATTGTAACACAAAATTTATAAGTTGTTGCAATGACAATCAGTGATGTCAAGCTTTATTAGGTTATTGTGAACTATAATATATTCGTGTGAAATTCAAAATTTTAGTTATACTTTAACGTGACAAAAACTCAAAAAGGTACCGATGATATTTCATGAAGGCTAACTTGATATGTTCGAAAGAAAGCTCTTACTTTGCACCTTAATTATTATGTTATTTGATTTAAAAAATAATTCGTGATAATGACGGCATGTTGTTGAATGGTGATGCTAATAAATGAATGAGACTTTGTAAACAAAACAAAATCACCCCCTGCTTCTTTCTGGTGACAACGAATTTAGTGCTAAAACTTAAAAGTACTAAATTGATTTAAGTCAAATTCGACAATTCTTTTTTTAATAATTTCCATATTATAATTATTCACCGCATGATAATACATATTCTTATAACAATTATTTCATTATTATTTAACGCAACAATCTCCCTATTATAATCTTGCATAATTTAAATCATTATCTCTACTATATTAAAAATATGAAGGCTTTAGTGAAATGTTATTTGCCTTTCATACCCTTTAAAAATATATTTTATATTGGACAAAATAGTAATTTTAGTTATTTTCTTAATATATAAGAATTATCATTAAACTATTTTCCTAATATTTAGGGACAATCATTTAATGATCTGCCTAATGTGTAGGAATGGTCATATAATTATTTTTTCTAATATTTAGAGACAATCATTTAATTATGCCCAATATTGAAGACTTTGATATGAAAAGTTACATAATTATTAATTCGAGTTCTTTCAATTTCCTTCCAATTCTAGGAGTCTTTCACTATCAAATCAAATCCGTTTAAAGTTAGAAGTATTTTATAAATTTACGAATATTATCTTTTTGTTGTAAAAATTTAATTTAAGAGACCTTGTTGTCCTTTTCTTATTCCACTTTTAGGTTACAAACTCTTTTTTTTTTTTGAGTAAAAAAGTTTCAGGTTTAGTATTACTTATTTTCTTTTTCTTTTTTCAGAACTCCTATACTTCGTATAATTATGTAATTTGATTATACAAAATGAGCTACAATAATTTATTTTTTTCTAATTTTTTGAAAATAATACATATAATATTTATTAATTAAAATAAAATAATTTGCATTTTACTCATGAAAAAAATTATTATTTTCTATCAATTTGCTAATTTTGTTTGAGCCTTCTAAAATGAACTTGTAAATAACTTTTCAAAAAATTGAATTCTTAAGTTTTTAATGATATGTGCTTGCTGAAATTGGAATAAAGCATGATAAATTTAATTGTGTATTTGACCGAAGATTGAGAACTTGTATAAAGATTCATTAGAATATTAACTTTTAGTTTATCACTCAAATTTGATATTTTAATATATTATTATATAATATTTTTTTTTAAAATTATTCAAATAGTGTGCACGCGCAAAATGCGTATTATAAAATAAGTATAATAATAAAACAATTCGTGATTACAGCATAAAAAAACGCAAAGTGTAACCAATAACTTTTAAATCTTTATATATTACAAGTAACTCATAGTTATTATGTTAATCCTTCCGTACGTACATAACATAGTCTAAAATTTCACTTACATTTGTACGGTTCGTCTGAAAATTACATATACGCTGTTTGCAACGGTGGATCCGCCGGCCCCGTTGATGTGAATGCTCTAATTGGCTATTGTTGCAGTGAATTGTCAAACCTCTTTATAATATCCTCGTTTGTTCAGAATATTTTTAGATATTATAGTAAAGTGCTGTTACATAAGATTAAAATTGATTCTGGAAAAACTTAGCTTTTATAGTGAAGTATTATTATATAAGATATTGTTATAGAACTGTCTTAATAACACAGTAGCAACTAGCAACTATTCCCGGAGAATATCCCATAATCTGTTTTTATTTTAATTTTTCTCTCTATATTTTAATTTGTTTAATACCCACTTGTGGGTTTATTCACCACCTAAATTTTGCCAAAGCTAAGAATATTAAGCCAAAAACAAAAACAAAAAAAGGGAATGTAATTAACACGCAAAAAAAGCAGATCGAAGATAAGCAGATCCACGTCAACTTGACTGTGCCAATTAAAATCCCACCTTTACCCCCGAGTCAAAAAAGGGTTATACAATACGGATACATGATTCATTTCATGTACCCAACCCCCACACACAGAGAGAGAATGACCAATGGGAATGAAACCTTCCTCAAAACCACTCCGATCCACCGCCGTTTGTTTCTTAATAATTCTTCCCATTTTTCTTTCACAAATTAAACATGCATATTTGATATAAAGTTAGAATTTGAATTCTGTAATTTTTCCATCTCCATAACGAAGATTCACTTTACGTAAACTGCACCGCGGCCATTATTTTTCATTCCGGAGGAATTCAAGACGGTGAAATGGCGATGGAGGATAACGAGAGTTGTGGGAGTAGAGTGGTGGATTCGGCGACTACAAGTGGTCGTCATCACAGAAAAAAATTGGAGGTTTACAATGAGGTTTTACGGAGGCTTAAGGAATCAAACAACGTCGAGGCTGTAGAACCTGGATTTGACGATGAACTTTGGGCTCACTTCAATCGTCTACCTACTCGGTAACTTTACCTTTCTACCTCTCTCTATGTATTAATCCGTACAATTATATACTACGTTTTATGCGGTTTTCTATAGACGATAATATATGACTAGTGACATATGATCTCAAACGTACCGTTGTCGTTCGCATTTGTTGTGCCTTTGCCCTTTGGGAGATTGGATTATTTTTGGTCGACAGTTTCAATCTTCTTATCAAGTTAGAAGTCGATAATGCCAGTTATCGTTTCCAGCTTCCTCTTCTGGTCTTAAATTTTTAGGTTTTACTTGCCGAAAAGTTTGCTATCTTAGCTTGATAAAATTTCGATGAACCAGTTGCATTTGCCAAGCAGTTCACATTTTTGCAGATGTACTAATGTGCGTGTTTTTAGATGCACTACGTTGCAAAAATGCTGAATACTTTTTTCTTTTTGAGAAATGCATACGTATTGTGCCGCCAAAACTGATTGATCAATGAACAGAATACCTTATTTTTGCATTTAAGGTACGCATTAGATGTGAATGTTGAAAGGGCAGAAGATGTACTCACACACAAGCGATTGCTACATCTTGCACATGATCCAGCTAATAGACCTGCCTTTGATGTCCGGTTGGTGCAGGTAATTAAACTACTCTTGTAAGATAACACCTTTTAGTTGCTTTGCTGTTGATATCGTATACATTAAGTCAAGCATGCCTTTTTCTGGAGTTAAGGAGGATATTTTAGATGTTCGTTCACTCTGACTAGCTAGTTCAATAGACCAACGCATCTCTGTGTAATCTTGGTCCTTTGTATTTTTTGTTTATTGTTGCTTGTCCAGTACCTAATTATTCCCAGTATATGCTAGTTATTGTTTGAATCGAACTTGGCATTGTGCAGGTTGCTCCGGTTCCTGTTGGAAACTTAAGAGATTCTTTTCATTCGAGCTTTGCAAAGAAGGAAGGTAGCAGAAGGTATCACCTTCCATGACATTCTACCTGAAACTATTTCCCATAGGGCGTTGTATTTCTTTGGTTACTTAGTGATTCTTTGAAGCCTTTTTCTGTTGTTTGATATAATCTTGAATTCTTACTTTCCATTGACTACGCTAAATAGCTGCTTCCATTTTGATACATAGTGTCCATCCTCCACCTGCCTTTGGTTCTTCTCATAATCTCGAAGCCCTTGCTTGTGAAGCAATCAAATCTGAAGTTCAAATTGAAGATACTGCTGCTCCTTGCGCAAATGTTTCACGGTATAGATTCTTTTTTTTTTTGTGCATTCCGCTTCGACGAGTATATATTATGAAGCATAAAATTGTAAATAATTTTGCAGGCCCATGCATGAAATTACATTTTCAACAGATGACAAGCCAAAGCTTCTAAGCCAGGTAATTGATGCGCTTATTTATTCAATACACTATCTGCTTGATTGAAATGTACTCTATCTGTTGGCAGAGGTGGGATATGGTAAGCTTTTTATTTGACATTAAAAAAATGTCCATTTATTATTGAAACCAATTGTTGACCCATGAACACATATAATATTTGATTCTTTATGTAGAAATGTAATTCAGGGACCTTGATGTATGAAGGGCGAGGCTTTTGTCTGTTCCTTTGTTTCATGAAAAACACAACTCTCATCTTGCTGCAGATTTCAAAATGATGCATGATTTGTAATGTGCAAGTAAAACAGACATAATTGTATTTGGTGACACTAAAATTCATAAATATTGCCTGCCTTCTTGGCATTGTTATGCAGTGAGAAAGGATTGTGTATTGCAAGGAAAGAAGTAGTTCTTTATATCAGTTTATATCTCATGAAAAGGAATCTGAGACAATAATGAACCTTTGAATATGACAGTTAACTTCATTACTAGCTGAGCTTGGGCTGAACATCCAGGAAGCGCATGCCTTTTCCACTGTGGATGGCTACTCCCTAGATGTCTTTGTTGTTGATGGTTGGCCTTATGAGGTACATCTCTGACATTATATCCTCACTTTGATCTGGATTCGCTTAGGTGCTATTATATTTCGTGACCTAACATCAAGAAGTGACAGATAATGTATGCATGGTTTAAAGTTCTGTATTATGGTCGCTTTCAGCTCAACTCAAAATTGAGTAACCACTTTTAAACTATGTATAGTTTATGAGAATTTCATCAAATTATTTAGGCTACATAATTTAAAAGGAAATATGATAATTCTGATTAAAAAATAATATAAAGGATTTGTACTTGTACATCTAGAAAATTCAGTTATAAATACTTTTAACATTAAGATTTCAATAAATCAAAGTGCATAAAGGTTTACGTATGACAATCGACTATGATAAAACATATTGGTGTATAACTATGTTGAATTCAATGAGAGTATATCATACACTTTCATTTAACTATTATTATGTCATTAGGTTTTTGTTTTGTTTTTTGTTATTTCGTAAGAAAAAATGTGACATAAATTTAATAAGAGTGTCCCGCTTTCAGCTTACCTTGGGAAATGATTCTGTCTTGCTTTCTTGATTATTACTTTGTACACATCACAGTCATGATTCTCTACTTCAATTATTGGGAAATGAGTTTTAAAAGGTCTCAGTAAAATAATCTTTGTTTAAACAAGAGAAGTGTTGGTTTGCCAATTAACTTTTTCCGGCATAGGAATCCTTTCTGTAGTTGGCTTGTTGAGTTCTAGGCTACAGTGTTGCACCTCTAAATTCAGTGCATAAACTGGGAGTATTTTACATTTCAAACAGAAGTGAATGAAATTCTGTGCTCCAATGCTTCTTATTTGTAGCACCAATTCCAGCATTCACTGTGAGCCCCATGGTAGGTGCCAATTGTTTTTTTTTCTAATTGAAAAAGTAAAATCACTCTGTTATGGTTTCTCGGTCATGGTCGGGGTTGTCTATTATATTCCTTCTAATGTCATGTCTCTAATGGAACATTTATTTCTGTTTCTTATCAGGAAGTTGTGCGACTTCGAACTGCATTGGAGAGGGAAATCTTGAGAAATGAGGTACTTTCCTGTTATTTTGTTCTATATAATGACATTTGATATTCTGCCGAGATTTCTGGATATGTTTTTCTGCACTAGTTAAATCCCAACTAATGTACAAAGGACTTTGGTAAGAACATATTTCTGGTCATTTTCTGAATGATAATACTTTTGGAGTTACTAGGATTAGATTTCTGGTCGTTTCCTTGTTCTCCTTGACGAGCAATATAAGATTTAGCCAGTTGTCTGTAAGTTTTGTGTACTTATCATTTAACGAGGTGTCGCACCATTCAGAAATCATGGCCAAGCCCGTCACAATCGTTCATAAAGCAGGAGCAAGACTTGATCAAATGTGAATTTGACCATTTGACTATACCTTTTGATGGCATTGACGTCTGGGAAATTGATCATCAGCTGCTAAAATTTGAATACAAGATTGCATCTGGCTCATATGGTGACTTGTAAGTTTGTTATGAGCTATATCATTCCTCTGACCATTTTAGTTTCCTGGAGACTTAATTAATTAGGTAATTGTTTCAGATACAAAGGTACATACTGCAGTCAGGATGTAGCTATCAAAATCCTAAAATCTGAGCGTTTGAACACAGAATTGCAGACGGAGTTTGCCCAAGAAGTGTATATCATGAGGTCTGTCTGGTTATACCTCCCTATGAAGCTTATGGCTATTATCTTTGATTTCTTTCTCTATGCTTAAAATATGTTCAGACAATATATGGTATTATTGTCACATTGCTATATCCTTTACTTTTCAGGACAAGTATAAGATTACGCACCATGTCAAGTCGTTATCTTTCCTCTGATACTGTATTTCTTTTGTACTCGCAGAAAAGTTCGTCACAAAAATGTTGTCCAATTCATAGGGGCTTGTACCAGGCCTCCCAACTTGTGTATAGTAACAGGTAGTAAATGTCGTATTCAGATCATCCAACTTGCAGAATTGTTTCAAAATCGCCGACTATCACTGTTTTCAAAACCGTTTCCTGTATCAGTTTCAGTAGGAGTTCACTTAATGTTTATTTATCTTTCATTTCTTTGACTGTAGAGTACATGTCTGGGGGAAGCGTATATGACTATTTACACAAACAAAAGGGCAGTTTTAAACTACCTACCCTGCTTAAAGTAGCGATTGACGTAGCTAAAGGGATGAACTACCTGCATCAAAATAATATTATACATAGGGACTTGAAGGCTGCCAATCTACTGATGGATGAAAATGAAGTAAGACGCAATTTTCAGTAAGGCTGAAAATCTTATACTTTGTGTGCTGTCTTATTGCTAGATGTTTTTAGTCGCTGATGTTACGTATATTGACGATTGATCAATTTTCTAGAGTAATTTTTATCATGTCCAACTAACTATGCTTGTAAATATTGATTTCCCATTTTCATTTGCAAATGTATAACCATTAGCTAGTACACAAGGCCCAACCACATGAAAGAGGTTTATTTCTTGAACGACTATAGGGAAGTTATTGGAGATGCCACCACAGTATACGGAGCGCTGCGTATTTTATATACCACTGATAACATTTTGTTATCACTCTTTTGCTTAGCGATAATGGGCCGCTTGAACTTTGGGACTTTTTCCAAAGTTTTTATTATCAGCCTATAGGAAATCTGCTAAAGGCAAATCATTGTGGTTGCATTAGATCTATGAAATAGGATATGACAATCTGTTGAAAACACAAGCAGGTTGAAACACACTGACGATCTGTCCTCATCGTGGTCTTTTGGTGATAGGAAAGAACTGAGAGGCACTTAAGGCTATTTTTGTATAAAGATAGGAAAGAATTAAATGCTATGGCGGAAGTAACAAAACATTAGCAAGTCCAAAGCCTCCTTGACTGAAAAACAGTGTCTAAAAGGCCGACATGATGTAATTCAATTTGTAGTTTCTGTTACCTCCGTGTCTGAGATTGTAGAACGACTCCACTTCTCCCTTACAGCCAGATTCTAATATTTGAGACCAAATTGCGCGAAATGAATTAATGATGCAATTGCCATCTTTTATCCCAAATTTTCATTGTTGTAGCTTTCAATTAAGCTTCAGCTTGAAATTCAGTTCATAACAGTGGAGTTCAAAGTGTGCCAAATTAAGGGTGTAATCTTTCATTCATCCCATGTTCTTTCAATTGTACTCTAGTTTTCAACTAAGTTTCACTTTGAAATCCCTTCTAATTTGACTTAAATCATTTGGTTAGTGTACTTAGACATAATAAAATATTGTGTTGTAGGCATGTGTGGGTTCATTAGTCCTTCATCCACCTTATGTTCTGAATCAGTTAGTGGTAAATTTTGAGTCTAAAATTAGTTTTCAGCTGTTTGTAATCAATAGTCTGCTATAATTTTCTCGCAGAATATATCGATCATGTTATTTTTTCAACTGAGAATTACTCATTGATGCTTCACTATGGGTTAAATAACCCAATACACCTTTTTATCCGCTTTTATTTTCTTAAGTGGGTTTCAAAAATAATTATATTCAAGCTGGCTCTTTTGTTAGTTTAGTCCAGGCCAATCTTAACCCAAATTAGTTGGTTGCTTATCAAGTTTTACCTAATGTCTTTTTCAGGTCATTAAAGTGGCTGATTTTGGTGTTGCCAGAGTGAAGGCACAAACAGGTGTAATGACGGCAGAAACCGGGACTTATAGATGGATGGCCCCGGAGGTAGGCCTATCATTCAAATCTTAAGATAGGAAATTTAATCCGAAGTCTCCCAAACCAGGCTTAAGCCTTAAGATAGAAGTTAGTTATGAGAGCAGAATATTGGTGCAGATCTTAAATTTAGCCATCTATATTGTTTAGGATTTAGGCGGTATTGATTGGTTGTACACACAGTAGTAAGTAGACTGTGGAAGGTGATTTAAGAGAAGGGAGGGATGGAAGAAGAGGAATAGAGAGAGGGAGCAGTCCTTATGTGAAATGTACAGAGAGAGCGAATCTTGGGTCTTATGTATTTAAGAGAATTTGCTATAGGTGTTGTTGTCAGCCCAAGTCGACCGCGATGTGTTTGTATTTGAAGAAAAGGATTTGCCCCCAAGAGGGTGGAGTCTTAACTAAGATTTGTTCATTATAAGAATTGTATATTACAAAGACGTGTAGAGTCTATTTGATCTCTCAAAGGATTCGATAGCTTGTGGTACCAATTATGAATCCATTCAAGGTAACAGCAGTTGTTACAATGGAGGTTGAAGGTACTAAAGTTATGTGTGAAGGCAGACCAATACGAAAGCAATATGCGACATGGTTCCTCTAAATAGATACAGAAAGAGCTACATACATATGATAGGTGTAGTATCAGAGGTATATTTACCAAGCACACTAGATAGCTAGTACTACCAATCATGACTTATGTTAGGTAAGAGAGTCTGCAATTACTGACACAAGCTTTCCTTCTGGACCTCCCCATCCAAATAACTCGCGTGAGTCCTACATAATGTGCCGAGATGTTACTTATTAAATTGCTGTGAGTTACTAGAATCAGAGAGCTGACTGTGGGGTACCTTACTGCACCATTTTGGGCTGCAACTGCATAAGGGATGAGTATCAGAAAAAGTTTTGTGCTTTCTAAAGCTCTAATATCCTTTCTTGTAAATTCTAGATTCAAACTTATCAAAAATGGTTAAATTGGGAACAAAACACAGTTTATAATGGAGCATGACTTTTCGCATATTTCCATAACTGGAATTAGAGGCAATCGAAACTGTACCTATTAGCTTTTTCTTGTTTGAATTTTGTTTCATTCGAGTGTTGTGAGATATAAGCACTGATATCAACTCTCTGCCCAGTTGATTGATGAACCAAACTATAATATGTTGACTACAGTGGTTGCTCTTAATATGTTGACTATAGTGGTGATATCTTGTGTTTTTGTTGTTTGGAGTGTGTGGCTGTAGAATTGATGTATTTCATTGGTTGTTACTGGCCAAGAGGATCCAGATGTGTTAGGTAACTCCTAGGTGTCAGTGGTGGTTGATGAAATTTAATGAGGTTGTGCTTATATAGTGGGTACATGCAACGCTGATCAAGGATATTATGACTGCTTGAGGCAAGTCCATGGTATTAAAAATTCCCTGTTATTTGGTATAAGATTTGTGTCATTGTAAGTGTCACTGCAGTTGCTTGAATAGCAGTTGAACTAGATGGAGCATGGGAAGGGTTATAGAAACTCGGCCAAGAACAATCAGTTAGTTATTTGTGACAGTTACTTCAATCAGTTAATGTGCGAGTTACTTCCGTTATTTTCTCAATGAGATTTTATATAACTATTTGTGCAGTTAGCATAGCTGCATTGGCTTATTTCAGATCTTTCTTCTTGAAGGTAATAGAGCACAAGCCCTATGATCACAAAGCAGATGTATTCAGTTTTGGGGTTGTGCTATGGGAGTTGCTGACAGGGAAGGTACTGATATGTGATTGGAAATTTTTGGATTAACCCGTTTTTGTTGGTTGTTTTCTTGGTATATGCTTATATTCACTTGATTTTGTTTAACCAGCTTCCATATGAGTACTTAACCCCATTGCAAGCTGCTATTGGAGTGGTCCAGAAGGTACTGCTTCTTTTATTTGATTTTATTTGTAATATCGTATGACCATAATGGTTGATTGCATATTGCGCTCATCACATGCATGCGGGCGCACATAGAAAAGATATGCACAAATGATTTGATATTAATTTTCTAATTGCTTCCAGGGTTTGCGACCAACTATACCCAAGCACACTCCTCCCAGACTTGCTGAGCTGCTTGAGACATGCTGGCAACAAGACCCAACATCCAGGCCTGACTTTTCTGAAATAGTAGATATTTTGCAGCAAATAGCGAAAGAGGTATGT
Source organism: Nicotiana knightiana (assembly GCA_005239525.1). Lineage (NCBI taxonomy): Eukaryota > Viridiplantae > Streptophyta > Magnoliopsida > Solanales > Solanaceae > Nicotiana > Nicotiana knightiana. The sequence goes on along the minus strand of ML396784.1, from coordinate 100,890 downwards.
GTTTCTGCTCAGGCATTGGCCAGTTAATAATTATTTTTCTTGGTGATAAATGTACAGTACACATCACAAATTGGATTTACTGGGATCTAAAAGTGTATTGATTTGCTTTGGCCGAACATATTTTAGTCAATTAATTACAATTGTGGAGGAAGGGGAAGGCATTATTTTCTGTCAAATCGCCACCTCATGCCAAAAATATAAATTGTATTAATGGCTGGGGAAAAAAGAGTTCACTCTCCTTGAACTTCTTCAGAGTTGGCAGTCCCTTCTTCAGCTTCCCTAGGAATAATAACTATCCTCATTTCTGCTTTGCTTTTAATTTTCATTTTTTTTCTTCATTTCTCTGCACACAAAGATGGATTTAAATAGTACTCCCATAACATAAACCGGAAGAAAGGGAGTAGTTTATTAACTCGGCAACACTTGATCATGTGGGTCTGCAGGTTGGAGATGAAAGAGCAGATCGTTGCAAGGATAAGTCAGCTGGAGGATTCTTTTCAGCCCTTAGACGTGGACATCATTGAGTAGATGCACACATACAGAATGTTGATAAAGTTTTTATTTATATATATTTTTAGCCTCATTTATCCATGCTGTACAGATTTTTCCCAGATCAATGTTCCCATAGTCAAAAGAAAGTTATTTTTTCCAATTCTTTGAACAAATTCTTTTTATAAGCAACTTTCTCTTGGCAGCTCCGACAGAAGCTTTCGGAGTTGGATCAAATTAGATTAATATATTTTTGCGAGCACTCCATCAACATCCACATCATTTTTCATTCTCCACGATCACGATATGTTTCGTATTCCCTGAAAGTAATGGTAGGTTTCTGTATATTATTGTTTCAGCTTTCTAGTTGTTTTGCGTGTGTTTCACTGTTTATGTGATTATGGCTTCGATTATGTGCGCTATGAAAAAGAATTTTAAATTTTAGGGCTTTCAGTTTTTGATAACAAACTTTAATCTTCGTTTGTTACTAATGGAGTACATCCGATTATCTGAACTCAGTTTAAAATAGCATACTATGAAATGCTTATATGTTAGTTTGCGAGTTTAGAATCTGTTATGAAACAATTTTGACTTAATTTTTTCATTAATTAAATAAAGATGAAATACTGGAGATTTTTTCAAGTCGAGGCAGATGAAAATTATTCTATACAACTGTCTTATTTCATAGCAATTTTTACCTATACTAGTTTTCAGGTATGCGCTTTGCGCATGTATCTATATCAACAAATACATGATTTTAATAATATCATGTAAGTATTATAATTTGTTTAAATTATATAAAATTATAAAATAAAAGTTTTAAAAAAATCCTCAAAAGATAATTGTTTCCATGTAGCTATCTCAAAAAATGAAGAATCTTTTGACCAAAAAGGAAAATATGAAGAATCTTATCTCATAAAAATTTACAAATGTCTTATTGTGATTTATGAGGAGTTATGATGAATGCAAGAAAGAAAGAAAAATGAAATGACAACTCATTCATAATTCTATTTTTTTTTTTTTGGTAGGAAAAGATAGTTTATATATTAAATTGCTGCATACAGAGAAGGATGGTGCACATATTGCACCCTATTACTACTAGTAGTAGTTATAATAGCACTATTACAGGTTGAACTAATATTTCTACTAGTTATATGTCCATTGATGGAGTCATTTTCCTTCGGACAGGTCAGTGGTATTGCGCGCAAAATGGATAAACCATGTTTCTCTTTTGTCCAAGTTTGTACTGCAAAAGGTGGCGGATGATCAAAAACTTGTAGCTGAAAGCTTTCTTCCAAAAAACTCTCTGCACTGGCTAGGTTATCTGCTATTCTATTATGTTCTCTGTATGCATGGCTAACTAGTGGATCATGGAGCATCTTGAGTAGGTGTCTGCAATCATATATGAGACTAGCCAAGTGTCATTTATTAATATGCAATAGTGTGATTACCTCATTGGCGTCCAGTTCCACTTGGAGCGGAATGAGGTTATTTTCCTTAGCTAAAATAAGGCCCTGGAGAAGAACATATAATTTTGTTGCCAAAGTAGTTTGTTTAGGTAAGTTACCTATAAATCCTTTATCCGGTCACCATTATGGTTTCTGATTATACCTCCTATGCCATTTGTGGGGGAGCGGTTACTGGCTCCATCTGTATTAAGCTTGTATATATTAGGTTTCGGAGGTATCCATTTTAAAGGAACCTTAGTTCGTAATATGGGTGTTGTTATGTGGTATACCAAGTAACAATATTCGGTTGCTAGCTGTGTAGTAGTATTTATGTGAATAAATCTGTTTGTATTTTCCCAAAAGTTCCAAAGGCTTAATGCTAAGAAAGTCCTGGGATTAACTTTGTTAGGGAATTGTATATGATGGTAATATATAAGTATTTTGAGTCATTCTTTAAGATTGGTTGAATTTGTGAGAGTTATTATAAGATTTGACAATCCTATATTCTCCCAGTAGATTTTTGCATTGAAGCATTCCAAAAAAATGTGCTTACTAGATTCCTCACCTTGAAGACAAACGGTGCACGTACTGTTAGTAATTATCTTGCGTGTTTGGAGGTGTTGTAAAGTAGGCAATCTATTATGGCTAAGCAACCAAATGAAATATTTTATTTTTGGATGGATTGGTAAATTCCAAATCCATCTGAAGTCATAGTTTAGAGCATGATTTTCAGTAAGTTGTTGGCTAAGTGTCTGGTACATAGATTTAACAGTGAATTTTGCATTACTAGTTAAACCCCAGTAGATCTTATCTGGCTTATCGTTGTAGCAAGAGATGTATTGGGTAGTAATTGTATCTTTTATGTTGTTAAGTAAGTCAAAAGGAATTAGTGACCAATTCCGGCCATTTGAATTGTGGATGGTACTTAATTTAATATTTTGTGTTTCCTTTATTAGAGGGCCACCGATGAGGGACCTAACTGTTATTCCATTTTTAATCCAACAACCCGTCCAGAATTGAATCTGAGTATCAGTTCCTATATTCCACTGCAAGCCTAACTGAAAATGGTTCCAGCCCTTCAGAATGTTACGCCATGTAACGGAGTAATATGTAGACGGTTTTTTGTAAAGGAATTTTTTAGTTAGAACCTTGGCCCACAAGGTGTTAGGTGAATGGAAAGCCCTCCATGCTAACCCTGCCAATAAGGCATTGTTTTTGTGTTTAAGACTTTGGATACCCAATCCACCTTCTTTGACAGGTTTGGTTATTTTTCCCATTTCAAAAGGTATAATTTTCGTTTTGAGGAAGTAGTCCCCCATAAGAAATTTTTCTGATATTGTTGCATTTTTTTGATAATAGATGATAGAATGTTAATATATTGCATACCATGATTTGGTAGGTTGTTTAGTGTAGACTTAATTAGGGTGTCACTTCGTGCCATATTTAAGAAATTGGTCTTCCATCCCGCTAATCTAGATCTAAAATTATCAAGTATAAACTGAAAATCACTATTCTAGGTCTTGTGCGAAAGATAGGAAAACCTAGATATTTCCCAAAATTGGATCCTTCAGCTATTTGAAAGCAGCTTAGGGCTAGATTTTTGTCCTGCATTGGGCAATTATTAGAAGAAAAAAAATCTTAGATTTTCCGAAATTGATTTTTTGACCGGAGACTTTAGTGAAAAGATTTAGTACGTCTATAATGGCGTAGCAAGTTTTGGGAGTTATTTTGGAGAACAAAAGTATATCGCCAGCAAAGAAAAGGTGTGACAATTTTGGACCTGATTTAGAAATACTAATGGTCTCCTTGTCTAATGCCCCGTGTGGGGGTGAAGTAAGGAGTTCGGGACCCATTGATGAGTATTGAGGTAGTTGTAGTAGTAACACATGACATTATTAGATTTATCATGGACTTAGGAAATCCAAAGTAGATCAAAGTAGATCTAATGAAAGACCATTTTGGTCTATCAAAAGCTTTATCTAAATCCAATTTTAATAACATATAACCCTTTTTTCCTTTCATTTGATTAAAATGAGATAATACCTCTTGCACTACGATGACATTATCAGATGTCCTCTTACCCTGTTGGAAACTAGTTTGTGTTGGGCCTATGATTGATTGAAGAATTGGCTTAAACCTATTGATAATGATTTTAGTAATTATTTTGTAAGTAGTGTTACAAAGGCTAATAGGCTTGTACTGTTGAACAGTCTGGGGATGTCTAACTTTTGGAATTAGGCAAATATAGGTTTGATTTAGCAACGGAGCAATTGTCTGTGAATTGAAGGTATCATGGCAAAACTTTGTTACTTTATTACCTAGGACATGCCAATATTTTTGGTAAAAATAAGGGTGTATCCATCCGGCCCCTGAGCCTTATATGGTTACTACTTAGGGCCTTAGTAATTTCACTATCTTGTAGAGGCTCAGCTAGGGTAGTTTGTAGCTCCTCATTAATAGAGCATGTAGGTGTTGTATCAAATGAGATATTAGAGTGATTTTGTTCATTGGTAAATAAATTGACGTAAAAATTCTGGATGATATTATTAATGTCCCTTTGGTCATGGCACCAATTTCCCACCTGTCTTTTAATGAAGTTATCTATTTTTTCTCCGTCTATGAAGAGTGGACATATGAAAAAACTTAGTATTTGCATCACCATTATTAAGCCAATTCAGCCTTGACTTTAGCCTCCAAAAGTCCTCTTCTAACCTAAGAATATTACTAAACTCATGTGATAATTGAATTTCTAGGTTCTGTAGATAGAGACTGTGTGGATAGTTATGGGAGGATTGAATTCCCTCTAATCTTGCTAGCAATTTTCTTTTACGAACAAAAATATTACCAAATACTTTCCTCTTCCAATCAGTCACTACTTCCTGGATATTGTTTGTAGTATGCAACAAATTATGGTCTTGTGACCACGTTTGTTGGACTAGTTGATGAAATTGTGGGTGAGAAACCCACGTAGGTTCAAACCTAACTATTTTGACTAGTATATTAATATGAGCTTCTAATTTTAGTAGCAGTGGGCAATGATCAGAATAAGTTCTAGGTAAGTGTTGCACTTTTGCCTCTGGGTACATATTAATCCAATCATAATTTGCCAAAAAACAATCAAGTCTTTGTGGTATAGTATATCAATTTTTTCTTTTATTAGTCCAGGTAAATCTACTACCTTTATATCCTAGGTCAATTAATTTGCAGTAGTTGATACATCTAGCAAATTTATCTACTCTATTAATCCTAATAGGTAAGCCTCCAAATTTTTCTTTAGAAAATAAAATCTCATTGAAGTCTCCCCCAATTAGCCAGGACATATTGTAGTTGTCATGCATATACATCAAGCTCTCCCAAAGATTAGAACGTAAAGGTGTAGTTGAACTAGCATAAATAGCTGACAATATCCATTTAGGTTTAGTTGGACATACCTGGATGATGCAGTGGATTTCTTGCTCAGTCATCCTAAGCTCCTCTACTTTGATAAGTTCTTCATTCCACAAAATGACCATTCCTCCAATTAGCCCATTAGCAGACACCTGATTCATGTTAGTGAATTGAAAGGCTTCACGAAGCCTATCATGATCATGCATGTGTGTTTCCAGTAAGATAGCAAGAGTTGGCATGTGGTTATCTAATAGAGACCCTAAATTCAGGATTATGTGATCCCCTACAGTTCCAAACTAATATATTCATAATTTTAATAAGGGGGACAAGAGGAGGGGAACTAGGGTTCATCTGGACTTCTGCCTGATTTGGCATCTGTCCTTGAGTCTCCACTGGAGAAGGGAGTTGAGGAAGAGTCAGAATTATCACCATCGAGTATTTTCCTGCCTCTCGATTGTTGTTGACTCTGAAGTTGAGGCTGCATCTTATCAATTCCGGTGAACACTTGAGAATGAACTTTTTTTTCGTATTGTTCCTTTAGGTTGTAAAGCTGAATGCTTTTTAACCATAGGAACTCCGTCCTTGTCTCCCTGAGCTCCACCAAGATCTGATCTAACTCGTGTCTTGTATCCATATCTAGTTCTTGTGGAGATGGAGATGGAGTGGATGATGGGCTGTTTGGTGGAGTTAGTGGTTCGAAGGGACTGCTTGGAGTCGAATATGGCGACAGTGGGTTGAATGAGGTCAGATTCTGGAAACATGGTGCATAAATTTTCCCCATGTGATGTGGTGGATAGGAAGGAAGTAGATTGGAGAGTTGGTTGAGAGCTGAGTGTGGTGGCTGCATGGGAAGGGCCCAGCGAGGATGAGTTGAGGTTGATGCATGTTGCTCCAGTAGGTATGGTTGTTGGGTCGTGTACCACTGGTTCTGAGACACTGCTTCCATCCCTAGCCTCATGCCTTCCATCACAATCTCCGCCAGATGAGATGGGTTCTCTAGGAGTAGAATTACCTACTGCCCGTTGATTTCCATCGTAAATACTAGAGCATGTCCTTGTAATGCCATTTCGAGCCAGGATTGGAGAGGAAGGTCCATCAACACTGGCCGACCAGGTGGCCGAAAAATCTCTCCTTAGAAAATCCCAAACAAATAAGAAAAAAGAAAAGGATTTTAAACCCAAAAAAAAGAATATTTCTCTTCTTTCCAAGTCTTTCATATGTTAAAAAAGAAAATAAAATTAAAAAAAAAAATAAAAATAAAAATCAATCAATACTTAAAATCAAACATATCCTTCATAAATATTTTTCCAAAAAAAAAATGAGAAAACAAAAATCCAAAATAAAAAAGCACACAAAAATCTTTGTCTTTCTTTAATCCCTTTTTTGAAATCCAAAAATATTTTTTTTATTCTTAAAAGAAAAAAAAGATGATTAAATGAATGGAAATACTTTTTTGTTACTTATGAAATTTTCAAAGTTCAAAACAAAAGAAAAGGAATTTTTAGAAGTCTTTCATTAAAAAAAATTCAATCAAAATAATTATAAAAAAAAAAAAATTCCACCATTGTTAGAAGTTTTTCACCCAAAAATTAAAAAAAAAAATCTTTCTCTAGAAGTCTTTATTTCAAAAAAAAATCAAACAAAAAATAAATAAAAAAATCAAAATCCAAAATACAGGTTTCCTCTATCTTGAAGTATTTTTCTAAAAATTCAAAAAAAAAAAATCAAATCAAAATTCAAAAAAAAATATTTTCTTACTTTTTAGAAGTTTTTCTTTCAAGCGTTTCAATCAAAAGATCAAAGAAAGAGCCAAAAATATTTTCTTTCTTCTTTTAAAGCCTTGCTTTCAAAAATTCAAAAAAATAAAATAAACGAAATTCAAAAAAAAGAGTTAGCTTTATTTACTCCATTCTCAATTTCCACGAACTACGCAAGATCTGATTCATACAGGCGTCATGATACGTAGGCAATCCCCATCGGATTCGATCATAGCCATAAACAAATTGAGTGAAAAATAAATAAGAAAAAGAAAAATTGTGTGAAAAAAAAAAGCGAAAAACAACGGAAAAAAAGAAAGAAAGAAAAGAGTGACAGAAATAACAAAGAAAAAAGAAGAGCAAAAAATAACAAAAAGAGAGAAAAATAAATCGAGATATGCACAAAAATTCAAAAAAAAAAAAAGAAGAGGGAGAGACAAAATTGGAAAGGGACATTCAAAGGCCGGGATGAAACACGCAACCGTTCAAACACATGGTAGAAACGTTTAACTATTAGGTGCATTGCATCCCCAATATGCGATTTCCTATTAGTTAAATGTCTCAAACTAACCAGGTTGTTGTATGTGCATAAAACAGGTTATATTTCGGTGGTTGGTTTTGTCGGTAGTCTAGCCTCTCATCCTTCACAAAATCCAAAGGCATGAATGACCTCTGCAATCACTCTACCTATCATCGGTCCTGAAGATAGCCCGGCATCGGCTATTTCGCAGCCAGAATCAGCAACAGCTGAAGAAAATCGAATGTTGTGTCGCCGCATGTTGGAAATGTGGGACGCCTGGTCTAACGGTAAGGAACCGCCAAGTATGATCTCTGATTTTCCTGAGTTGATTCCCGGTTCAGATGGTCTTTCCAACATCCTTGTGCCCAATTCAATCTTCCTATGTGGGCGCCCTCTAGTGCCGCCTAATAGCCCCAAAATGCCTTGTGTGGATCACCCCCACGCATAAGATTCAAGGGCACATACAACAATGTTCGTTGCACCACCAGTCTCCACTATGGCACATTCAACAGTGCCCAGGCCAAACTCATACCCTCAGCACTCGCAATATGAGTCTCCCATGGGTCAGCAAATAATAATGAGAAACCCCGAGCAGGAAGAAATGGCTCGGAAGGTGAGAAGCCTAGATCAAAGCTTAAAGAACATACAGGGTTTGAGTGGTCAAAAAAGTCTCTTCTACTCCGATTTATGCATGTTTCCACATGTTCACCTGCCAGTTGGTTTCAAGATGTTAAAGTTTGAAAAATATGACGGGCACGGAGACCTGATTGCTCATTTGAAATGATATTGTAACCAGCTGAGGGGTGCTGGTGGAAAAGAGGAGTTGCTAATGGCCTACTTTGGGGAAAGCCTCACCGGGATCGCTTCTGAATTGTATATGGATCAAGAAATTACCCATTGGCATGTGTGGGATGATTTGGCCCGAGACTTTGTCCGCCAGTTCCAGTATAATGTGGACATCGCTCCTGACCGGAACTCTTTGTCCAACCTGAAAAAGAAAATGGCGGAAAGCTTTCGCGAATACGCTGTCAAATGGCGTGAGCAAGCTGCCAGGGTAAAGCCTCTCATGGACGAAGCAGAAATGGTTACAGTCTTCCTACAGGCCAAAGAGGCGGAGTACTTACAGAACATGATGTTTGCTATGGGTAGATCGTTCGCTGAAGCTATCAAAATTGGGGAGATGATCGAAAATGGTTTGAAACGGGCCGAATCTTGAGTCAATCTGCCTTTAAGGCCACATCACAGGCCGTTCAAAATGGTTCTGAGGGTTTGGTGAACAGAAACGGGAGAGAAGAGGGAGCCATGATGGCTTCAGGCCCTAGGAATTCTCGACGACCTCGGGAATATCCAGGCCCATTTCCCAGAGCTTCACAACACTATTATCCTCATCAGAAAGCAACCTATGCTATGTCCCCCCTCCCCTATGCAGTAATGAACGCTCAGCCGCATCCCCGGCCACAACATTATACACAAAACTGAGCTCTACTTCCCAGAAATGTCCATCCTTACCAAGCCCCATATAATCCCCAACCAAATGTTCCCCAATACGATCCTCGACCAAGAGAGCCTTTCCAAAGGAATCAGTTCACCCCTATTGGTGAATCATACTCTAGCTTCTTCCAAAAGCTGGTCAGGACAGGTTTGCTACAGCCAGTGGCCCCAAATCAGCCGAACCCCGAGTCCCCCTCGCACCGGGCTGATGCTAGATGTGAATACCACTCAGGAGCAGTGGGGCATGACACTGATGATTGTTGGACTCTCAAAAGAGCAGTGGAAGATCTCATCGAAGTCCAGACAATAGTGCTTAGGGATGAAGATGACCCTAATATGATGAACAATCCCATGCCTGCGCACACTGGGCCGGTGGTCGGAATGATTTGTGAAGATGAAGAATTTGATCCGGCACTGAAGGCCATTGCAGCCATTTCCGAGACAAAAGAAAATCCAAAAAATGGTCGCCAAGCCTGAAAGTTTCCCCCATCAGATGGGAGGCTCGGTAGCCAGTTTTTCTATCCTTTATGCGTCCGAATTATCTCAGGGTGTGATCCGGATAATTTACTTTATTGTCTTACTTTCCAATGTAAACCCTTCTATCTTTAAACTTCAAAACAAAAAAGAATCAAAAAAAAAATCAAATGGAATTAATTTTTCATTTTCCAAGAATGTCTCTTAATCTTGTCTCTTTCCTTACTCTAATTTTAGTTTTGTTTAAATGCAAATTTCAATAACATGTCATGCTTGCGGACTTCATGCCCAGATCCTAAAATATTGTCAGACTTCGAAACAATGAATCAAGAATCAGAATGCAAATGGAGTTAGGTTAGGGAAATAAAATAATGAATATGAACAGCCAAAGGAAAATTGGTTCATATTGGAAAGGTTCATACATTACTACAAGAGTACTGGAGTGCGTTTGTACTTGGGATACATCAAAGAAAATGTTCCTGAAACAACTGTCGACGCAGGTGCAGTCAAAAGATCTTAAAACGCTGTCAGACTTCGAAATAATGAATCAAGAATCAGAATGCAAATGAAGATAGATCAAGGAAATAAAACAATGAATCGGAACAACCAAAAGAAAATTGGTCCAGATTGAAAAGGTCCATGCATTGCAACCAGAGTACTGCCAAAAGAGTGCGTTGTACTTGGGGCTCGAAGAAAATGCCCCTAAAACAACTGTCAACGCAGGTGCAGTCAAAAGGTACTATGTTTGATCCTCCATATATTTTCAAATGTTCTTAGGTTAGGATGACGAAGGCTTTCATTCTCGCTACCCAAACACCATTAACCCTTTTGCAAACCCTTTGAGCCGGTTACTCTTTTTTGATTACCCTCTTTGGAACCCAAAAGTGTTATTGGAAAACAAGAAAAAAGAAATGTTGAAAAATGAACAAAAAAATGAAAAGAAAGAGGAAAAAGAAACAAAAAATGATGAAATGAAAAAAAAAAGAAAAAAAGAAAGAGGAAAAACATGATAAAACTCAAAAACAAAAACAAATGTTCCCTGAACTACGTTTGACTTGATTCCGAAAGGATACGTAGGCAGCCTCTCCCTGGGGTTCAGTCACACCAAAATAAAAATTCACATTCCCCCTGGAGTTTAAGCTGGGGCAAGTGTTGAAATTCGGCAATGATTCGCGTGAAAAGTTCCAAAGTTGTAATTGAGTACAAATCTCATTTACCCCAAATCATGTTCAAGACCTCCCGATCGATCGATGAAGAAAGCCAAAATGGGAGGATACATCTATTTGGATCTGATACAAGCAATGAGAGAAATTAAAATGAGAGAGTCTTATCGGTGAAAACCCACACAGGCACCATAAGGCGATGGTAGAAAAAGAAATTAAAATGAGAGAGTCTCATTGGTGAAAACCCACACGGGCATCATAAGGCGATGGTGAGTAGAGAAACTAAAAATGAGAGAGTCTTGTTAGTGAAAACTAGTAAATATCACTACAGGACGATGGTGAGAAGAGAAAAGAGAGAGGTTAGTCGGTGAAAACCCGAAAAGGGCACTACTATAGGATGATTGGTCACTGATACTGACATGGTCTGGGGCAAGGCTTCTCAACCTAGAGTTAAAAGTCGTGATGAATTTCTGAGAGTCAGATGGTTTATATAGATCAGGCATCCAGTCCAAGATGCATGTCATGTTCATTGAAGGTTGCATACACTCCAGATAAGTCCTTTTTCTCTTTTCCCCTAAAAGGGATATTTCTTGTTAAAATTCATTATCTCCGTTTCTTTGTTATTCTCTATCAATCCTTTTCAGTCTGACTCTGTTTCTAAGGCAAAGCAAAGAAAGGATAGCAAAACTGATTTACAGGGTTCTCGTTTGACGCAAGCCAACATGCAAAGGGCGTCGAGCCTCATCAGGGGCATCAAGTCGATCCCGACTGGACGTAATGGCCAATGCTTCAAACGCAAAACTCTTGAAGGAGGAAAATCATGTTTAAAATGCTTGTAAAGGCAATTGAAGTGAAAGGTTAAGTCCCAAGTGGCTAACCCTCTCGACTAAGTTCGAAAAGCCGAAGTGCTCCAAATGCTTTAAAAGTTGAAAGACGGAGGGAAAATGCAGAAATGAAAGGCCGACAAAGGCAAAATAAAGTTGGAAAAGGTTAAGTCTCACGCGACTAACTGTTGCAGCAGAATATGAGGGGCCAAAACTTCCCCCGATACTCTGAAAATCCAGAAGGAAAAGCAAGTGAAAGGCATATAAAGGCAAAATAAAGTCAAATATTGGGTCCCACGTAACCGAGCGCCATGTTAAAATCTGGAAATCCAGGATCCTCGGGATTAGAGATGAAACCCAATCCCCAGTGAGCAAGGAAGTGGTCGATATCTTCATCACAAGAATGGAGAACAAGCTGTTGAAAATCAAGGCCGCAAAACTCCAAACCCTAGCTGCACCTTTTCCAACATGGGGTATACACTCCCTAGTTGATGATTTCTTTTCTAACATAGAGTATACAATCCCTAGTTGACGACTTTTCCCAACGTAGGGTATACACTCCCTAGTTGATGCCAACAGGTTATACAATCCCTAGTTGATGACTTTTCCCAACGTAGGGTATACACTCCCTAGTTGATGCCGACATAGGGTATACATTCCCTAGTTGATGATTTCTTTTCCAAAATAGGGTATACAATCCCTAGTTGATGATTTTTCCTACGTAGGGTATACACTCCATAGTTGATGCTGGCATAGGGTATACAATCCCTAGTTGATGATTTCTTTTCCAACATAGGGAACCAATCCATAGTTGAGGATTTTTCCAACGTAGGGTATACACTCCCTAGTTGATGCTGACATAGGGTATACAATCCCTAGTTGATCATTTATTTTCCTAGTTGATGATTTCTTTTCCAACATAGGGTATACAATCCCTAGTTGATGATTTCTTTTCCAACATAGGGTATACAATCCCTAGTTGATGATTTTTCCAACGTAGGGTATACACTCTTTCGTTGATGCCGACATAGGGCATAAAATCCCTAGTTGATGATTTCTTTTCCAACATAGGGTATACAACTAGTTAATGTTTTTACCAACGTAGGGTATACACTCCCTAGTTGATGCCGACATAGGGTATACAATCCCTAGTTGATGATTTCTTTTCCAACATAAGGAAACAATCCCTAGTTGATGATTTTTCCAACGTAGGGTATACAATCCCTAGTTGATGCTGACATAGGGTATACAATCCCTAGTTGATGATTTCTTTTCCGACATAGGGTATACAGTCCCTAGTTGATTTTATTTTCCAACATATGATATACACTCCCTAGTTGATGCCGACATAGGGTATACACTCCCTAGTCGATGATTCTTCCAACATAGGGTCCCATCCCTAGCACACACCGACATAACCCGGTGATCTTTCTGACGACAACATAACCTGTTGATCATCTCCTGGCACTGGCATAACCCAGTGATCTCTTTCCCCCGGGCAACAACATAACATGTTGACCTTTCCAGACACCGGCATAACCTGGTGATCTTTTTCTGATGACAGCATAACCTGTTGATCACCTCTTGACACTAGCATAACCCAGTGATCTCTTTTCCCCAGGCAGCAGCATAACCTGTTGACCTTTCCAGACACTGGCATAATCTAGTGATCTTTTTCTGACAACAACATAACTTGTTGACCATTCCCTAACACTGGCATAACCCAGTAATCTTTTTTTTTCGGCAACGGCATAACCTGTTGACCCTTCCAGACACCAGCATAACCTGGTGATCTTTCTGACAACAACATAAATTGTTGATCATCTCCTGACACTGGCATAACCCAATGATCTCCTTTTCCCCAGGCAACAACATAACCTGTTGACCTTTCCAGACACCAACATAACCTGGTGATCTTTTCCTGACAACAGTATAACTTGTTGATCATTTCCTGACACTGGCATAACCCAGTGATCTCCTTTTCCCCAGGCAACAACATAACATATTGACCTTTCTAGACACCGGCATAACCTGGTGATCTTTTCTGACAATAACATAACTTGTTGATCATTTCCTGACACTGGCATAACCCAGTGATCGCTTTTCCCCAAGCAACAGCATAACCTATTGACCTTCCAGATACCGGCATAACCTGGTGATTTCCTTCTTGACAACGGCATAACCCGTTGATCCTCCCCAAACACCAACATAACCTAGTGATCTTTTCTCGACGATAGCATAACCTGTCGATCTTTTCCAACATAGGTCTCCAACCCCTGCTTGATTTTACTTTTAGACATAGGGTACCCACTCCTTAGTCTACAATAACTCCGGGTGTACTGTTCCCGGCTTTTCACCGCTTTCAATAATAAAGTAGTGTAGATTTTCTTACAATAACTCACGAAATTTTCCCAGTGAAAATTGGGGAAGAAAATTTCGTTCGTTTGCTTTTTGATTTTGCGCAGATTGCATTTTTAGGAAAGTGGACTCGAGACGACCAAAAGAAGAAGTTTCGATCCAGAATAATAAAAACAAAAAGAGAAAGAGAAGGTTGAATCCAAAGTGCAGAAGCGGGTAAGACGTGGACTATTCAGGACGAGATTGAAGTCATCAGTTCTGTATATCCTGCCTTGATCCGGAGGATAAGAAGATGAAACCAGCATCTACAACTAACAATCATCAAGGTTCAAATCTAAAGTATGCATGATGACCATTCAAGGCTCAAGATCAAGCTTCAGAAGACTCATAGATAGGAATCTTGTAACACATAACTGATAGGCTTAGTTAGTCTTTTTTATTTTTGATTTTGATGTAATAACAGGGTCGTGGACTGGAACCTCGACAGAACGGAACCTCACTCGAGTCCTTCATCCTCCCCATACATTCCATCACTCCAAAACTTCTTGAACTACACGCGACCTGATTCCTTATAACCCGGGATATGTAAGATGTCCAAAACCAATACTCGGTCACACCTTTTTCTTCTATTGTCTTCCTCTATTGAATAACAATACGGTCAAAAATTAGTCAAACGACTCACTTTGTCTTTGTCCGAAAATTCTTCGTGTTCTCGAGCAAAGAGGGGCAGCTGTGAACACCTAGTTTTTGCCCCACATAGAAATTACTCCTAAAAAGTAACTAAAAAATAATTTTAGTAAATAAATAGCCTAGCCACACAAGAAATGGAATTTAAATTAAAATTTGAGTTAGAGTGGTTAATATTGAAAAAATTAAAGAAGGGAAAGAAGAGGTTAGTTTTTGTTAAAACTAGGCTAAAGCACAATTCTTTAAAGTGACCCAATTGCCAATTCTCACCCCAAAACCCGCTAGCCCATTTCCCTAACCTACCCATCGGCCCAATATTCCCTCATCTCTAAAATATACCCCAATTTCCTCTTCTATATAATAAAAAGGCTAAGACCTAAATTAGAGGATCGGGTCCCTTACCAAAAAAAAGAAAAATGGCGTTGATCCCCCCTTCATCTCCTTCCCTTCCCCCTCTCTAATGTAACAGACAAAAACAGAGGACAAGAGAGCCCCTCACTCGCCGGAATCTCTCTAAGTGGCGCCTCCGTCCAGGCCAAACTCATACCCTCACCATATCGCCGACCAGGTGGCCGAAAAATAACACAATCTCCCTCCGCCGCCCAACCACAAAAGTTGGTGCGTCGCCGCCGTCCATGTCAAAGTGACCGGTGACGTTTCCCTTTCCTCTCGCCAAAATAGTCGCTAGCCTCACCTTCGCTCTTCTCTTCTCTCACGCTATCATGCTCTCAATGATAGCAAATGGTGAAGACAGAAACTCGCCGAAAATACCATAAATCCGGCGGAACTCCATGAAAATCAGTGACTACAGCTCCAAAAACACCCCCCCCCCCAAAAAAAAAAGCTCCAAAAAGACACTAAAACAGTTGTAGCTCCACAAGTTCGTCGCTACTGCTTCAGCCTTATAATCACCGTGAAAACCAGCTCACTTCCTCCTCAATCGAAGTCCAGCCAAATTTCGATGTCTAAGAGTTCGTTCGAGTCGAGTCAGGCGAGGTTGCATACTCGAAGTTCTATCCGCGTTTTATTCCGAGCATTAGGAGTTTGTTCCCGTTTAACTAAGGTCCATTTCTATCCATCTCTCTTCTGTTTTAGACGAGTTTGAATGTATTAAAAGATATCGTTTCAGTTATATGAGATCCTGATGTTTAGCTTCTGTTTAGCTTATATTTGATTAACATTTGTTAATGGTAGAGTATTATATACTATTTAAGAACTTAGAGAATCATGGTATGGTAGAAATGGGATGTTTTCCTCTATTATCTTTCGAAGTCTGCATATTTGGTGCAAAATTGGCTTGGTTTCATGTTTTATCATGTTTCTTTGCTTTTAAATGATGCTCTGTTTTGCCGTTAATGTTTTGGTAATGTAGAAAAATCTGGTTGGATAATTTTCGTGTAGTATGTTCGATCAATCTTCCATTGTTGTATAAGTGATTGCCTAATGAGCTTTAATACATCGAAAGATCCCAAGATTTAGAATTAGAAATTTCTGTATGTCTATCCATGGATAAGTACCGTACCCCATAACCTTTGAATAAACTCAAAATTAGTCCTTTGAATAAACTCAAAATTAGTTTAGGAAAAAATAATTATTAATTCGTAGAATGCTTTAGGCACGCTTTTAATTTACTATCGTGATTATGCTTACATTTGCGTGACATAATTATGATTTTCAAAATAAAACCAAGGTACGCGTTCGCACGGCTTTGGAGTTTTTCTTAAATAATTAAGCGTGACAAATTATGTACACGTATGCGTGACATAGTTTTTAGCGCGCTGAATAAGATGAGTACATGTACGCGTGATTCGTCTCAGGATAATTTCTCAAAAGCGGTAAAAGTAAAATATGCACATAGGTATAAAAGCATACAGTGCTAGAACCACGGAACTCGGGAGCGCCTAACACCTTCTCCTGGGTTAATAGAATTCCTTACCCGAATTTCTGGTTCGCAGACAATTTGAACAGAGACAAAATTCCTCGGTTTTTGGATTTCTAATAAATAAATGGTGTCCCGGAACACCGTAAAAAATTTGGGTGGCTACTCTAAATAAAATAAATCCCAAAAGTCGAATAATGTCACTTAAAGTGGAAAAACTCCCTTATTACCCTCACCGGTGAAAAAAGAGGTGTGGCAGGGTGTAATCATTTGGTGTACATGGGAAATTGGGGAGGGGGGGGGGCTAGAGGGGTTATAGGACACTGTAGCATGCAAATTGATATTGTTGCGGCTATCGTGTATGCCATTAGATATAGTGAATGCGTGTGATATAGTGGTCTTGGGTGTTGTTGATTGGTTGTTGGTGTTCAAAGCCTCTTGGGCTGAATTGACTACCTTGGGTGTCGTGTGTGAGTGTGTTGGCATGGATGTGGAATTAAGATCTAATGTGTGAGTAGTATTTGATGAGTGCGTATAGGTAGCATTAAATGTTTTATGCTTGAGGGGGGTTAGCTTAATCTCTATCTCTTGTATGTATTGTTTAGGACTTTTGTCCTTAGTAGAAGCTGATAGGCAGGGATCAATTGGATCAATATTTGATGGGTTTGTCCTTTTTTTTGGGTTAGGTCAGAGTGTGTGTTCAGACACATGTCAAGGTCCATTAGAGCTTCAAACTTGTTATAGGGAATACTAATATGATTTGTGGACTGACTCGGATCTTTTATAGCACTTGGGCCTTTAACGGACCAGTAGAGATAGTGTGTTTACCTTTGTCCAGTAGTCCTTTTCTTGCCGCCTCCCTAGCCGCCCTGGTATGCCCTGCATGGGTAGTCCTCTTTCCTTTTGCCCCAAACTCCTTTGAGAACTGGACAGTTTTCCAACTTGAACCAGATTCATTATCGTCTGAGAGTATATTAGTTGTGTTTGCAGTAACCCCTTGCTTCAGAGGTTGTGCTTGAACAAAGGAACATGTAGATGTTGCATGACTAAATCGACCACACTTAGTACATAGTATATTCAGTCCTTCATAAACTAGGACTTGTTTATGATGCCCTATAAGAAGGTGAGTTTTTAATGGTCGTTCTAGTGCAACTTCAATATATATCCTAGCATATCGTCCCCGTGCAGTGAAAGATATGCAGACATCTACCTTAAGTAGTTGTCCTAATTTGGAACCAATCCTGTGTAATATTTGTTCATCATAGAACTCAGTTGGTAATTCCGTCAATCTCACCCATATTGCAGAATATGTTAGCTGTGTTGAGGAGGCGATGAACTTAGGCTCCCATTTCCTAACGAATAGAAAATAGTTTATTACAAACCAAGGTCCTCCATGCAGGGTTTTGAGCAAGTTTTCTTCTCTTTGAAATTTTATTAGAAAAAAATCTGAGCCCAAGTCAGTTAGTACAAGCTTCTCCGTAGGGTTCCATAGGGTGATTAGTTTAGCTTGTAGTAGTTGATGAGTAATCTTTCTTCCAAATACCTTCACTATTACAGAAGTTAGTCATGGTGTATATAGCCGGCATTTATCTTCTGTTGTAATGGGATAAAGATATCATCGTCTTGACCACTGTTTAGGCTCTCATCTTCTAGGTTTAGATTTTGCTCTACATGTTTTTGGATAGTACTATTGGCTATTTGATCATCATTAACCAAAGTTTGAAGAAAAGTTCTAGGCTTAGGAGCAGGCGTGGTTTCATCTAGTTGCATATTACTAATATCGGGGGGTTCATTATTGTTATCGTTTAAGTTGTTGTTTGGATCTTTGTTGTTATCCATCGTTATAGTTGCTGATGGGTTGAAGAGTTGGTTGTGAGTTTAGAGAGAAGGAAGAGCACCTCTCTCTAACAGAAAGAAACCATTCTACTCATTCATAATTCATTTTGTCTTCTACTATTTTATTTTTATTGCTTCAAATGTATATTTTTACCAATTTCACTTTTAAATTTATACTATAATCAATTCTGCTTTATTTTTTTTCCTTTCACTGCTAGTGCGCTTCATATAAAGATAAATTTATGTACTTTAAGAGTTTTGTAACTTGTCAAATAATTTTCCTTACATGATAAATTTGGAAAAAATTTAAATTTTCTTGCTAATTAATTAATTCAAAAATTTAATTATTTGATCTCAATATTAAAGAGGCAACTTAGTCCTTTTTTTTAATTCAACTCCTTAAGAATATTCAGCAGTAATTATAACTTTATCCAATAAGAATTCTATTTTTAATAAACAAATCATTGTAAGCTTTGGATCTTTATTGTACTATTAAAATCATTGTGTTTTTTACTCGTATAACTTAGCTAACTTATATAATAATTTTTAACGTTTATACAAGAAAATTTGTATAAGGTAAAACTCTTAATTGCTTTTGAATGACTAGATATTAGGATTTTCTACCTAGTTCAATAAGGGAAAGTTAAATAAGTAAAATTTTAGTTGTTTCCTAAAAATTAGGACCGTAATTTAAATTTAAATTCTGTCCAATAGGAAACATATTTTAAAAGGGTAAAAAATGTGACACATTTCTCTAAGGGCCTTCGTGCTTTTAATGTATTATAGATTATAGATTTTTAAGTCCTATTATTAGAAAAATAATTATAATCTTAAATATTAGAAAAATAATTAAAGTCCTATGTTGTTCATTGTGAAATTTATTTTTAAAGGGTAAAAAAAGCAAATAACATTTCGTTAAGGGTCTTCGTACTTTTAATATATACAAATTTTACTAAGCTAATTGAATTACATAAAATTAAATAGTTTTAATTCGATGACCACATATAAATCTTCAATTGAAAATAAGAAAAATCGAAGGAGTGTCGACCAATATTTTTGACTTTAGTTATAATTTTCTGCTTGATCTTTCTCTATTTTTATTTTTTAATTTTGTTAAGACAATTAAGTTATTTAAAAAAAAATTAGATTATAATTCGATGGCAAAGAATAATTCAAGCCAACAATTTGTATTTATTCTCTGTCATTTGTCAATTAGGATGAATTTTGAAATCATCCAAAAGACATAAGCACTCTTACCTTAAGTAAAGATGTATAGGACTATGAACTCATTGAAGGAGCTGTATGTGAGTTTGTTGTTCATGATTGAATGGATTTTACTTTATTTTTATAGATATTTCGTTCAATGCTTGGTATGCTTAATCGTTCTCTATTTTTATTTGCTTTTTAAAAGTTTATATTATATAATTCAAATAAAGAATGGACTTAATGTTCAATTTTAGTTGATTTAAAATTCCTAAATATTAGGAGAAAACTTAACTGACTATTTCATCTAATATGAAACCAGTTATGAAACAATAACAAAAGAAGAACAATATTGCAGAGAAAGAGAGGGGAAATTCTTAGAAAGAATTACAAGAAAATACACATGACTTCACACCATAACAAAAAATGACCCATATTTTTAAGGTTTACCCATCCTAGACCATATTGTACATATTTTGAAAGCACTAGCAAATTCAAAATATGTATTCTTACAACCATTTCTTCTAAAAGCTATGGAATTAAATTTGTGTTCTTACAACATTGCTTTCGCTCTCTTCTTCTCACGTCCTCGACATATGCTTCAAAGGACTGTATATTTTCTGCTTCTCCTCTTGTGTCACCTGGTTGCAATGTAAGAAAATTGAAGAGTAGAAGTCCACAATTGAAGACCACTCAAAGCTTTGCTTTCGAAAATGTTTTTTTTTTTTTTGTTAGTTTTTTGGATTGGGTGTTGTTCCAATTGATTGAAAATATCAAAAGAAGTTCAAAATTTAAATTTGAAGTGATTTGGAGTAGATTTGAGCAAGATTTGAATTAAATTTCAGAGAAGAAGCAAGGAAGAAGACGGAGTCAGTTTTTTGTATAAGTAAGTATAATCTTGTATAATAGTGTATATGAGTGCATAAACACATCTTATACACTATTATACACTTTTATACACTTTTATACACATTTATATAAGCGTCTGTAGACGAACTTCTTTNCACCCACTCCAAATTTCTCTTAAAATCAAATTCGAAATTTAAACCCACATGTTTAAACTTGTTAAAAATCTAATTTTCACCACCCAAATGGATTTTGTTTGTTGAACTAATATTTGAGTCACAATTACTGATTCAAATATTGACTTAAATGCTTGAGGAATCCTTTTTAAAAAATAAATAGTAATTTTAAGAACCTATTGGAGTTGGATGTTGAGTTTTAGCCTATTATTTTTGGGCTAGTTGATTGTAAATTGAAATATGGGATATAAAATTGAAAAACATGAATCCCAGTTGTTCTAATATGAAATTTTTTCAAATTCTTATTGAATTTTGGGATGATTTACAATGGTATAAGACCCCTCTATTTATAGGGAAAAAATGATTTAGCCACAAAGTAAAACTCTCTAAAAGATAGACATTCACTCTAAATAGAATTCTATTTATAACACTTCCCCTTGAATGTCTATTTAACAAATAATGTGCCTCGTTAAAACCTTAACTAAAATAAAACTCAATCGGAAAAAAAATCTAGAAAGGGAAAAAGAGTACACATATTTAGAAATGCACCTTTTGGTTGCCTCGTTAAAAATCTTGCAAGGAAAACCCAGTGGGACAAAACCTTGTAAGGAAAAAAGAGTGCAACGCGCATTAACTCCCCCTGATGAGAGCATCAATTCACATCCTTGAGCCTTCGCATCCCAATCTTGTGTATTAGCTTCTTGAAGGTTGATGTTGGTAGAGATTTTGTGAACAAATCAACCATATTATCACTTGAACGAATCTGTTGCACATTGATATCACCATTCTTTTGAAGATCATGTGTGAAAAATAACTTTGATGAAATATGTTTTGTCCTATCTCCTTTTATGAATCCTTCATTCAATTGGGCTATGCATGCTGCATTGTCTTCATACAAAATCATGGGTAGTTTTTCACACTTCAAACCACATTTGTCTCAGATAAGATGTATTATAGACCTCAACCACACACATTCTCAACTTGCTTCATGAATAACAATTATGTCAGCATGATTAGATGAAGTAGCCACAATTGATTGTTTAGTCGATCGCCAAGATATGACAGTGCCTCCACAGGTAAACACATAACATGTTTGAGATCGGGCCTTGTAAGGATCAGATAAATACCCAGCATCGGCATAACCAACAAGATCGGGACTACAATTATTGGCATAAAATAAGCCTATATCGGTAGTTCCTTTTTAGATACCGTAATATGTGTTTGATTCCATTCCAATGTCTCCTTGTAGGAGCAGAGTTATATCTTGCTAAGACATTAACTGAAAAAGTTATGTCAGGACTTGTAGTGTTGGCAAGATACATTAGTCACCAATTGCATTAAGATATGGTACTTCAAGACCAAGTAGCTCTTCATTCTCTTCTTGAGGTCAGACTTATTTACATCAAGTGATCGAACAACCATCGGAGTACTCAATGGATGTTCTTCATCCATGTAAAATTGTTTCAGTACCTTTCTATGTAGGTAGATTGATGAACAAAAATTCCGTTTGCTAAATGTTCAATTTGCAAACCAAGACATAATTTTGTCTTTCCAAGATCTTTCATCTTGAATTCTTTGTTTAAATAATCAATTTCCTTTTGGAGTTCTATAGGAGTTCCAATAAGGTTTATGTCATCAACATATATGGCAAGTACAACAAATTTCGATGTTGTTTTCTTTATAAAAACACAGGGACAAATGGCATCATTTATATAACATTCCTTTAATAAATACTCACTAAGATGATTATACCACATATGTCCTGATTACTTTAGACCATACAAAGATTTTTGCAATTTGATTGAAAATATTTCCCGGGATTTTGAATTACGTGTGTTAGCCATTTTAAATCCCTCGGGAATTTTTATGTATATCTCATTATCAAGTGAGCCATTAAGGTAGGCGGTAACCACATCCATTAAATGCATTTCAAGCTTTTCATGGACATCAAAAATAATGAGATAACGGAACGTTATAACATCCATAACGGGTGAATATGTCTCTTCATAATCGGTACCAGGCCTTTGTGAAAATCCTTGTGCAACAAGGCGTGCCTTATATCTTTGTACCTCATTGTTCTCATTCATATTGCGTACAAAGACCCATTTATAGCCAACAGGCTTAACACCATTAGGTGTTTAGACTACAGGCCCAAAAAATTCATGTTTCGCAAGTGAATTCAACTCTGATTGGATTTCTTCTTGCCATTTTGGCCAATCACGTCTTTGTCGACATTCCCCAATAGATTGAGGTTCAAGATCCTCACTATCCTGCATAATGCTAGATGCAACTTTATATGCAAAGACATAATCCACCACTATATCCACTCGATTCAAATTTGTCTCAATATCGATTGGATCTATTGATAGTTCCTTATTTTCTTGAGTCTCGAGCTCAGTGGTTTCCTCATGAATCTCAGAATTTATTAAATTGTGGATTTCTTCATGATACTATTTTGATCATTTATTTTCCTTTTTCTAGGATTTCGATACTTAGAACCCAATGGTCTGCCGTGTTTTAGGCGTGCTTTTGACTCATTAGCTATGACACTAGAAGATTGTCCAATAGGGACATCAATACAGATTGGAACATTCTCAGCGGGGATATGTGATTTTGTTATCCTTTTCAAATCTGTAAGTGCGTCTGGCATTTGATTTTCTATTCTTTGCAAATGAATAATCTTTTGCACCTCTTTTTCACAAATGGAGGTACGTGGATCAAGATGAGATAATGATGAATTTTTTCACAAATTTTTCCGTTTGATTTCACCAATTCTCCCCCTAATTTTGGGAAAGTATCTCATTGAATCGATAGTCTGCAAATCGAGTAGTGAATAAATTTCTCGTTAATGTTTCAAGATAGCGAATAATGGAGGGTGATTCAAACCCAACATATATTCCTAATCTTTTTTGGGGACCCATTTTGGTGCGATATGGCGATGCTACAGGCACATATACTGCGCATCCAAAAATTCTTAAGTGAGATATATTAGGTTCATGACCCAAAATTGATTACAACAGGGAATATTTATGATAATTTATCGGTTTGAGACGAACTAGCATTGCTGCATGCAAAATGGCGTGACCCCAAACAGAAGTGTGCAGCCTCATTTTTATGAGTAACGGTCTTGCTATCAATTGAAGACATTTAATTAAAGACTCTGCAAGGCCATTTTAAGTGTGAACATGAGCTACAAGATGTTCCATTTTTATCCCAATTGATAAGCAATAATCATTAAATGCTTGGGATGAAAACTCAGCAGCATTATCAAGTCTAATAGACTTAATTGGATTATCGGGAAATTGCGCCCGTAATCGAATTATTTGGCCATTAATTTTGCAAACGCGAGATTGCGAGATGACAATAGGCACACATGAGACCATCTAGATGATGCATCTATTAAGACCATAAAATATCTAAACGACCCATCAGGTGGGTGAATAGGTCCACAAATGTCCCCTTGTATACGTTCCAAAAACGCAGGGGACTCAATCCCAACCTTTGTTGGTGATGGTCTTATAATTAACTTGCCTTGATAACAAGAAGTGCAAGAAAATTCATTATTTAAAAGAATCTTTAAATTCTTTAATGGATGCCCATTTGAGTTTTCTATAATTCGTCTCATCATAATTGATCCAGGGTGTCCCAA
Organism: Nicotiana knightiana; assembly: GCA_005239525.1. NCBI lineage: Eukaryota > Viridiplantae > Streptophyta > Magnoliopsida > Solanales > Solanaceae > Nicotiana > Nicotiana knightiana. The sequence goes on along the minus strand of ML396784.1, from coordinate 76,703 downwards.
TCGATCATGCTAAAGTACAAAAGTATTGGAATCAGTAACCTTATGGTTTACAATAGCATGTGCTTCAATTGCACTAATTTTTGTCTGATACAGGCCACAAGATAAAGATGGGAATTTCTCAATTACCCTTTTCTGGCCAGAGACATTCTTGGTAATGATGAGATATTCAAAATTATTCTCATCTATTGTCTCAATATGATATCCATTTCGGCGGATATCTTTAAAAATCAACAAGTTCCTCTTGGACTTGGAGGAGAACATTGCATTCTCTATGATAAGCATTGTTCCCTTAGGAAGAGTTATAGTAGATCTTCCTGAGCCTTCAATTAAATTACTACTACCAGAAGTTGTAGTAACAACTGCGTTACACATACTTAAATGAGAGAAATATTTTTTCTCTTTGAATATTGTATGTGTCGTATATGAATCAACTAAACAAATATTTTTACAATTGAACTTTGACCCAAGTTTGTTTTGTGGGATATCCATGTTTACTTCCAATGGTTTGGCATACAAAAGAAAATATACTAATAAATATTAGTATTTTCAGAGAATAATATAATTAAATCAATAATTCAATAATGACCATGTAATGCAATTTCGAGCAAACTCTGATTATGGTACAAGCAATTACGTAGCTAAAAATAGCGCAATTATTAGTACACTATACGTACGCATATACATATTTTGTAAAGGGAATTATTATATTATTACACATGTTCTACCGTTACACTATTTTGTCATCCAAAATGTTAGAACATCTCAATCAAGCAACTGTAATATAATTTTGTTAACCCATACAGAAAGAGACGACAATAAAATCAACTAATTGCATGTCACATTATGTTAATGGAAATAATAGAAGTTATTAAAATGAGTTAGTAAGTTATTTCACAAAATGGAATAAAGCTACTTTAGTTATACCCATTTATAATACAAAAATAAATATTGTATTACGACGAAATAGTAATTATTGAATTATTTAATCAAAACGAACTAATACTATTTCATAAAATAAATAATATTAATTGATACTATGACTACTTCTCATGTAAAAAAACTATGATTACATGATGTTTATTCACTAGCTACTACGAATAGGAAAAATAAAAATTAAACTACTCAATCATCTTTAACCACAGATCCATCACCGATCAAGTGGTCTATTTTCCCATCAGGGTGCTTAAAGAAGTCTGCCACATCCAAGTAGGTGGTGTCAAAATCATTGCCAGAGACAAAATTGGCTTCATGACCTTTATTCTTTAGATATGCTTGATAAAGCTCAACCAAATGTCTTGGTACACGATAAATATTTGTCCAATGCCCTTTTCAATTTAGAAGTAATTCTGAACATCGCAGAATTATATTCAGAAATATACTTAAAGTCTTGGAGCCTCAGATGAGAACAATCATATCGTGCTTGTGGAAGAGTGACCAACTTTAAGTTTTCATATCTTTCCTTTAAGCCATTCCACAAAACAAGTGGATCTTTGACTGTGAGATATTCAATTTTCAACCCTTCATCAAGGTGATGGCGCAAGAAAATCAAGGCCTTAGCACAATCTTGGATAGATGCTTTATTGTTATATTTAATGGCGTCTCCAAGACCCATTGCATCTAAATGGATTTCAACATCTAACAACCATTGCATCTAAATGGATTTCAACATCCAACACCCATGTCATATAGTTATTGCCCGAAATTTCAAGGGCAATAAATTTTCTTTTCATAATGTCAGTCATAATTAAAAAGAGGAGAAAAGTTATACCTTAATCTTCCCAAAGAGCTTCTTGAGACGGTAGAGTCTCGTGCTGATAACATGTTATAAAACAATAACAAAAGAAGAACAATATTGAAGAGAAAGACAGAGGAAATTCTTATTGAATTTTGGGATGATTTACAATGCGGTAAGACCTCTCTATTTATAGGGGAAAAATGACTTATCCACAAAGTAAAACTTTCTAAAAGAAAGACATTCACTCTAAATAGAATTCTATTTATAACAAAACCTACTTTTTAAAAGTAAAAAAAATGAACAATATTTTGCTAGGGGGCTTCGTGCTTTTAGTATAGTATAGATAGATATAGATGTACTACATGTAACGACCCGACCAGTCGATTTGTGTTAACGGGTCGTTCCCCTAAATTAAACTTCCCATAGTGGCTTATTGTGATTTATGACTTGCAAGGGCGGGTGGTCCAAGATTCGGAAGTGTTTAGAGTGCTATAGGAACACTTGGTTCTTAAGGTTGGCCTTTAAGGCCAAGTTTGACTTCGATTAATATTTTGGGTAAACGAACCTGAAATCGAGTTCCGACGGTTCCGATAGATTTGTATGATGATTTTGGACTTGGGCGTATGTTCGGAACGGGTTTTGGATGACCCAGGAGCGTTTCGGCGCTCAATATTGAAATAAGAAGTTCCTTAAGTTCCTATTGTGGTTTGGGACGTGTTTTTGTGTTATCGAGGTCCGAACGGAATTTCGAGACCGACCCGGAATAGTTTCGTTATGTTATTTATGACTTGCCTGCAAAATTTGGTGTCATGCCGAGTAGTATAGGTCGGTTCGACGCGTTGTTAGCGAAGTCAAGAAAACTTAAAGTTCCTAAGTTTGGTTCTAGGGGTTTTGAGGTGTGATTTTGAGTCTTAGCATTGTTTTGGGTGTTCCGAAGGCTTGAGCGAGTCTGTATTATGATTTGGGACTTGTTGGTATATTTGGACGAGGGCTCGGGTGGGCCCAGGTGCCTCCCGGACACCACACGAGGCAAAAAAAACCCAGCTGAAATAGTTGCTGGTGCACCTGTTCTGGTGTGACCGCATATGCGGTTGCCCAGTCGCAGGTGCGGGACCGCTCCTGCGGTCCCAGCCTTGCAGGTGCGACCCCCAGTGGGCAGGCCGTTTCTCAAAGGTGCGGACAAAGTTCCGTAGGAGCGGAGCCCCATGTGCGGTCTCCACTCCGCAGGTGCGGGCCCAGACTCCCTCGTCCATTTCCGCAGGTGTGAGCCTTGGCTCGCAGGTGCGTTCCTCGAGCCGCAGGTGCGGAAACACTGTTCAGACAATGTGTTTTTATACACGGGATTCAACTCATTTTCCTTATCTCCTTCTTCTTCCTTTGGGTGATTTCCACCATTTTAGAGGGGCAAACGACTTGGTTATTGAAGGTAAGTAAATTCTACTATAATATTAGCTTCATGCATGAATTCCTAGTTAAGTTTAATAACATAATTAGTGAAAAATCAAGAATTGGGTAGTAACCTAGGGCTTTCGATAATTTGAGAATACCCGTGAATTAGCATGAAATCAAGTAAAATCGTTTATTAATGATCCTTAGGCTTCGGGTGAGTGTTTCCTTCGAGAATTTTTTTAGAATCCGAGCATGCGGGCCTGTGGTTGGATTTTAGAATTTCTTCAAGAATGGTGAATTTGACTAAGTAATAGGAGAATTCCCTGCTTTGAATATTAATTGACATATTTGTACAACATTTGGCTAGTTTCGAGTCCGTGGGTGTCAAGTTCGGGGTTTGGGGCATTCTTGACCCGGGGAGTAGGTGCGACGTGAGGTGAGTCTCCTTTCTAACCTTGTAAGGGGGAACTATCCCCCTAGGTGATTTAAATGCTATATGTGGTAATTGTGGGGGTTACATACGTACAAGGTGATGAGAGTTCGTACGTAGCGGCTATTGTTGTTATGTCCGGGTAGCTAGGCTTACACCATGTGTTATGTTTTCCTTGAAATGTATTATATGCTTAGTGAGTTAATGTTATATGCGGCTTGTTCTCCTGAGATCATGGAATTTAAGTAATTTTTAAGGAATTTTCATGAAAAGTAATTGATAAATAATAAATGTGTAGATTGTGTGTGCATGTGACCGCTTCACAATTTACATTCCGCGAGCGGAGTGTTGTTTCCCCCACTCTCATGGGAGAGGGCCGTATGCAACAGCGAGAATGAAAGATATATACATATTATGGTTCGGGCCGTTCGACCCTCGGTAGTGCACATATATGATCATTATGATGGCTCAGGCCGGTTGTCCTTATCCCGTATGCGCATGTTAAATTTTTAAGAATTCAGTTATGGATTTTGAGTGTCCAGATAAACTTTTGAAGGAAAGAAAATAATAAAGAGATAGAAATTGTATATTTACTTTCAGTATTTATTTGAATCACTGTTATTCTAAATGTTTATTGCTTTTATCATCCTTGTACGCCTGCCATTGATATTATATATTGCTAATCATTTTATTGGACCTTGGTGAGTGTCAAGTCGACCTCTCGTCACTACCTCTTCGAGGTTAGGTGGGATACTCACTGGGTACATATTTGTTTATGTACTCATACTGCACTCTATACTTAATTGTACAGGTTCTGAGGCTGGTGCATCTGGTTATCAGACCGGAGCTCGATTTTAATCTTAGTTGGACCCGACTTCATGGTGAGCTGCTTCTCCTGACGATCCTCGGCAGCACCTTGGAGTTTTCTTTTGCTTATTTCCTGTCTATTCCTTTCAGACAGTGGGATTGTATATTATGTTTTGTATATTCTGTTAGTATGCCCATAGGACTTGTGACACTAGTTCCTGGCACACACGTAGTTGTTATTTTGGTTTACTGGTCTGTATATATATATATATATATATATATATACAGACCAGTAAACCAAAATAACAACTACGTGTGTGCCAGGAACTAGTGTCACAAGTCCTACGGGCATACTAA
>ML396784.1:48434-67902 GCA_005239525.1 Nicotiana knightiana | reverse complement strand
TGTAAGTGGGAACTGTCCCCCTAGGTGATTTAAATGCTATATGTGATAATTGTGGGGGCTACGTACGTACAAGGTGACAAGAGTCCGTACGTAGCGGCTATTATTGTTATGTCCGGGTAGCTAGGCTTACACCATGTTTTATATTTTCCTTGAAATGTATTATATGCTTAGTGAGTTAATGTTATGTGCGGCTTATTCTCCTGAGATCATGGAANCATTGTGGAGTATGTGACTAGGTGTCTTAATTGCCAGCAGGTGAAGTATGAACACCAGAGGCCATGAGACCTACTTCAACAAATGCCCATTCCTGAGTGGAAGTGGGAGCGCATCACTATGGACTTCGTAGTTGGGTTGCCATAGACCTTGCGGAAGGTCGACGCGGTTTGGGTCATTGTGGATAGATTGACCAAATCGGCGCATTTCATTCCAGTGGTTGCTACATATACTTCTGTGAGTTTGGCACAGATCTACATTCGGGAGATAGTCCGGTTGCATGGTATGCCGGTGTCCATTATATCACATCGAGGTCCTCAATTCACCTCGCACTTCTGGAGAGCATTGCATAGTGAGATGGGTGCCCAGATAGACCTCAGCACAACATTTCACCCTCAGACCGATGGTCAGTCGGAGCGTACAATTCAGATATTGGAGGACATCTTCAGGGCATGTGTGATTGACTTCGGAGGTCAGTGGGACCAATTCTTGCCTTTGGCCGAGTTTGATTACAATAATAGTTATCAGTCCAACATTGAGATGGCACCATTTGAGGCTTTGTATGGTCGGCGATATCGTTCTCCTATCAGGTGGTTTGAGCCTAGCGAGGCTAAGTTATATGGCACCGACCTGGTGAGGGATGCTTTGGAGAAAGTGAAGTTGATTCAGGAGAGGCTCCGCACAGCACAGTCCAGACAGAAGAGTTACGCGGATCAGAGGGCGTGTGATGTATCATTTATGGAGGGAGATAGGGTTCTGTTGAAAGTCTCGCCTATGAAGGGTATATNAGGTGCCTCCCGGACACCACACAAGGCCAAAAAAAATCCAGTTGAAATAGCTGTTGGTGCACCTGTTCTGGTGTGACCGCAGGTGCGGTTGCCCAGTCGCAGGTGCGGGACCGATCCTGCGGTCCCAGCCTAGCAGGTGCGACCCCCAGTGGGCAGGCTGTTTCTCGCAGGTGCGGACAAGGGGTTGGATTTTAGATTTTCTTCAAGAGTGGTGAATTTGACTAAGTAATAGGAGAATTCCCTGCTTTGAATATAAATTGACATATTTGTACAATATTTAGCTAGTTTCGAGTTCGTGGGTGTCAAGTTCGGGGTTTCGAGCATTCTTGACCCGGGGAGTAGGTGCGACGTGAGATGAGTCTCCTTTCTAACCTTGTAAGTGGGAACTGTCCCCCTAGGTGATTTAAATGCTATATGTGATAATTGTGGGGGCTACGTACGTACAAGGTGACAAGAGTCCGTACGTAGCGGCTATTATTGTTATGTCCGGGTAGCTAGGCTTACACCATGTTTTATATTTTCCTTGAAATGTATTATATGCTTAGTGAGTTAATGTTATGTGCGGCTTATTCTCCTGAGATCATGGAATTAAGTAATTTTTAAGGAATTTTCACGAAAAGTAATTGATAAATAATAAATGTGTGGATTGTGTGTGCATGTGACCGCTTTTTACATTCCGTGATAGGAGTGTTGTTTCTCCCACTCTCATGGGAGTGGGTTGTACGCTACGGCGAGATTGAAAGATATATACATATTATGGTTTGGGTCGTTCGACCCTCGGCAGTGCACAAATATGATCATTATGATGACTCAGGCCGGTTGTCCTTATCCTGTATGCGCATGTTAAATTGTTAAGAATTCTATTATGGATTTTGAGTGTCCAAATAAACTTTTAAAGGAAAGAAAAGAATAACGAGATAGAAATTGTATATTTACTTTCAGTATTTATTTGAGTCACCGTTATTCTAAATGTTTACTACTTTTATCATCATTGTACGCTTGTCACTAATATTATATATTGTTAATCATTTTATTGGACCTTAGTGAGTGTCAAGTCGACCTCTCGTCACTACCTCTTCGAGGTTAGGTGGGATACTCACTGGGTACATATTCGTTTATGTACTCATGCTGCACTAATTGTACAGGTTCTGAGGTTGGTGCATCTGGTTATCAGACCGGAGCTCGATTCTGATCTTAGTTGGACCCGACTTCACGGTGAGCTGCTTCTCCTTATGATCCTCGGCAGCACCTTGGAGTTTTCTTTTGCTTATTTCATGTCTATTCCTTTCAGATAGTGGGATTGTATATTATGTTTTGTATATTCTGTTAGTATGCCCGTAGGACTTGTGACACTAGTTCCTGGCACACACGTAGTTGTTATTTTGGTTTACGGGTCTGTATATATATATATATATATATGTTGGCTCATTCCTCTTCATGATTGTTTGATTAAAACTGGTTATTTATCCTTGTCAAATCATGTTTTAACTTTTAAAAACTGAGTATATTATAAAGTGTTTAATCTAATAAGAAGGAACCTTTAGTAAATTAAGAGTCGGCTTGCCTGACCCCGCTGTTGGGCACCATCACGACCTCGGTTAGGATTTTGGATCGTGACACTACATTAGAAACTTATTTACCCTCGTTATTTAGGGTTTAACCTAATTACAAGTTGACATAAAATTTATCAATTATATAAATTTTATTAATAATTTAATATTCCTCAATTATAGGGCTTTAATTGGTAACCAATCCTAAGCCTTCAGGTTTCTACCCACCGCCATTGTACGTCTCTCAGCAATACACTGTATTCCAACCCCCAACCCCACGTAACCAATCACCCAAAATATATCGAACAATAAGTTCCAATCTTAAAAACTCACAAATGAAGAAAAGATATGGAAATCCTAAAAGTAGTTAAAAAAATTAAAAAGAAAAAAGGAAAGGAGTCAAATATATCTCTTTACTTTTCGAAAATGTTCATTTACATCTTGTGTTATACTATTGGTGTACCACAACCCATGACGCCATAAAATTGGTGTAAAAAAACCCCTATGCCATTAGACCCTCCACCATGACACCATTATCCCATGTGTCCTGACATGTTCTTGAGGTGTCTGCCACGTGGCACGCCACTTACTTCTTCTTCTTTTTCTACCACCTGGGTATGCCATGAGCTTTATGGCTGCGCTTCATGTACGTCGCTCCAAGAACAAATTAAATACAACAAGGAAAATCCCTTTACAATCAATTGATATTATACACTAACTACTCTTATAGCCTGTTTGGCCAAACTTTTTTTATGGGCCAAAAGTGTTTTTTTGGCCAAAAGTTCTTTTGGCAAAAAATTGAGGTGTTTGGCCAAGTTTTTAGAAGGAAAAAAAATGCGTTTGAGGAGAAGTATAAGCAGATTTTGAGAAGCAGAAAAATGTAGCTTCTCTCCAAAAGCACTTTTCTGAAAAGCACTTTTGAGAAAAATACTTTTCAAAAGCTTGGCCAAACACTAATTACTGCTCAAAAGTGCTTTTAATTAGCCAAACATAAATTGATTCTCGTACTTTTTTAAAAAGCACTTTTGAAAATAACACTTTTCAAAATAAGCAGATTTTAAAAGTTTGGCATGACTATTAATCTCCAGAATCTGGAAAAATAAAAACTAAAAAAAAAAAATTGAAAACATATAGTAGAGTGATATTTTGTAGCATCAACAAGTCTCTTTCCATATTGTTTCTCTATATCTCCAAGAGGAATTGTCTGCAAATGGTTTGCAGTACTAGTTAGCCTTTTTCATCAAGGTACTCTAATTCTTCAAGGTGCAAACGAGCGTTTCTTCCTCAGTAAGACCTTAATGGACAGCGAGTCGCAAGGATGGTATTTAACGCTCGAGAGGAAGAACTGCTTCGACTCTATAAACAAGAGAATAAAGAGTTGCTCGGGTCGGCGTGTGATGAGTCGTCCGATATGCCCACAAAGCTTCTTCTCTACTGTCGTACCAATCTCTTTTAGACTTGGAGACGACCTTCTTTAACAAGTTGCAAAGTGTCTTGTTAAATGCTTCGACTAGTCCATTTGCAGTAGCATAACACATTGACGAATTACGTTGCTTGGAGCCAAAAATGTCACAGATCTTGGTCATCAATTTGTTATCAAACGATTTAACATTATCTGTTATTATATAGCTAGGAATGTCGAACCGATATATGATGTTCACTCGGATAAAGTTTGCAACATTCTCCTACTTCACTTCCTTTAGAGCGACGACCTCAGCCCATTTTGAGAAGTAATCAGTTGCAGCCAAGATGTATAGATGTCCTCCAGAAGATTTTGGAAGTTGTCCAACGACATCTAATCCCCATGCGTCAAATGACCAAGATGCAATAGTGGGGTGTAACATTTCAGGTGGTTGGTGTATAAGGTTTGCATGAAACAGGCAAGCCTTTCATCTTCAAGCATAATCTAAGTAATCTTTCATCATTGTCGGCCAGTAGTAACCCATCCTCTTAATGTGGAAGTGGAGCTTCGACCCAGATTGATGTGATAAACAAACTCCTGAGTGTGTTTCTTGCATAGCTTGAGTTGCGTCATCTTCCCATAAACAACGCAAGAGAACTCCCTCAAATTCTTCGATACAAAGTGTCTTTGTAGTAAAGGAAGCGAGGGGCACGCCGACAAATTTCGGTCTTTCTCCTTGAATATTCTGGAAGTATCCCATACCATAAGTAGTTGATCATGGTTTGTCGCTAATCAACCTTCTCAACTTCAGCGACGACTACCAAACGCTCGAGGTTGCTTTCTTCATACTCGTTCTCATTTGTTGGTACTATTCATTTTTGGCATATAGTGATTTGTGTCTGGCCGGGAAAAGTCAATGTCAAAACTAGAGCAGTTAAGGTGTCAGCTTTCTTGTTTTCCTTCCATGTCACATGTTGAAGAGTTACATTGCCAAATCGTCCAATCAATTTTTGCGCATAATCATGATAAAGACTCAATTCTAGCTTTTTGACCTCTTAACTACCTAGCAATTGATTGATCACTAACTCAAAGTCTCCAAAATATATGTAATTGGAGTTGTCTTATATCAACGACCGTCTCAAACCAGAGTATGGGTGCTTGATATTCTACAACATTGTTGTAGCAATGTTACATTAAGGTGAAGGAATATGGCAAGATCCCTCCTTGAGAAGTGACAAACACGACACCTGCACCAGCTCCTTCACGACGTGCGGCACCATCAAAATACATTTTCCAAGGTGGTTTCACTTCGATGACCATTGTATCCTCGTCAGGTAGTTCATCAATCAATTCCCAATCATCATGTATTGGATGATCTGCCAAAGTTTGTCCTTTCACAACTTTTGTGGGATGTACATAATCTCATATTGTTGAAACTGGAGGTACTACCTTGCTAATCAACATTAAGGACGTGTTTTGACATAACAAACTTGATCGAGTTCACCTTTGAGACGAGACGGATGACATAAGCTTGAAAGTAGTGCTTCAACTTTTGAATTGCGAAAACCAATGTCAGACACAACTTTTCGATCGGAGAATACTTCAGCTCATTGGTATCATCATCATACTCAAGTAGTAGAGGGAGTTATCTTTACTTTTACCGTTTTCTTGGGCCAAAAGGGCTCCAATTGACCTTTATTGGGCCGCAATATATAGAATCAATGGCTTTCCTAGTATAGGGGCTGCCAGAATCGGAGGTTTCATCGATTAGGATTTGAGCTTTGGAATGCGTTGCTACAAGCTTGGTCGCATTCAAAAGGTACACCCTTCTTTATGAGACGGCTAAAAGGTTGGCACTTCTCTGCTAAATTTGAGATGAATCTTCTAAGATACGTCAATTTTCCGTGTAGACTTTTCAATTCATGTATATTTCTAGGCTTGGTCATCTTCAAGATTGCATCAACTTTGTCTTGATCTATCTCAATCCCTCGATGTCAAACAATGAAGCCAAGAAATTTTCCAGAAGTAACTGTAAAGGCACATTTCAACGGGTTCATTATAAGTTGATATCACCAGTTTCGCTCGAACACCATTCTTAAGTCTTGCAAGTGGTATCCTCCCTTTCTTGATTTTACCACTAAATCATCCACATAGCATTCCACGTTCTTATGGAGGATGTCGTCAAGGATATTCCCCATTGCCCTTTGATATGTGTCGCTAACATTCTTCAAGCCAAAATGCATTACTTTGTAGTAATAAATGCCTTTAGGAGTGCGAAATGCGGTAAGCTCTTCATCTTTAGGTTCCATACGTATTTGATTGTATCCATATGATTCATCCACGAAAGACACTTCCTCGTATCCGGTGCTGGCATCAATAAAAGCTCTGGGATGAGGAGCGGAGATTCGTCCTTAGGCAATGCATTATTGAGGTCTCTAAAATCGACACAGACTCAAATTTTGTCCATTCTTCTTCTTCTTCATAGGAACAATGCTTGAAATCTATGTAGAATATTGAACCTCCCGAATGAAACCAGCTTCGATGAGTTTATTGACCTCGGCTTCGATAAATGGGATCAATTATGACCTGAAGTGTGTTTTGGCTTGCTTAACAGGACGAGCTCCTTTCTTGACTGCGAGATGAAGAACTACTGCTTTAGGATCTAAACCAGGCATCTCTTTGTAGCTCCAAGCAAAGACATCTCTATATTCTTTGAGTAGCTTCACATAAGCGCTTTATTCATCTGTGGTTAGTAGGGCACTTACATAGGTGGGACTGGAGTCTTCCGTAGTGCCAAGGTTGACTTCTTTCAATGCATCAACTATCATTTTAATTCCTTCTTCTAGTTCCGGAGGAGCGTCCTCGACATCTTCATCTTCTTGGGATCACCATCATTGAAAGATATATGGACACACCAAGAGGCGTCTCCTAAATTTTTGTCGACCTTCCTTAGAAATGAAGCGTATTTCTCCTCATTTGCAGTAATGTGATATGAAGGTCCTACACTTTCTTCATCTTTGTTATGCTCTCTAGTGTGGACCATTGTGCGAGTCTTCACTGTGATAGAAGGGATCAGGCTTTGACACTCTATGGAGATACTTTAGACTCTAGATGGCACATGTTTTCTTATTTTTCTATAGTTTCTTTGAGATTTTTTCTTCTTCCTTTTCAATGGACCCAACCTCTCAAATACAGAAGTTCTTGTAGTTGGTTCTCCAAGTCGATAAAAAACATAAGGCCTTTTATTAGGATCAGCAGGTTCATCTTCCATCGTGATATAGTTACTACTTGCTCTTTTAATGGAGATGCGAACTGGTGGGGTTTGTTTGTAACCCGGACCCTCACATGATTGCTTCACCACAAGCTCCTTATCCTTCATCGTGTTTGCTTTCCTAGTAGCTTCAGGGGGAGCTTACCTAGCTTAGATGTTTCGTTGGGATCATATCCAGCCTTTCGAACAACCTGTAAGTATTTTGATCAAAACCTTCATTTGTGCGCTTTGTGGCGAGTGCCTTGTTTTGAGGCATCTTAGGGGCCACAAACTTTTCCAGTAGCTTTGAAGACAACTTTATGGTATCAATATGCTTGATATGAAGGGTTAATTCTTTTAGTGCATCTTTTTGGAGGCTTGATCATTCTCCTTCATCTTTCTTCACTTTTGGGACGTAACAAAATAAAGGAGCTATTGTTTTGCATCCAGTTGCAACATTCTTTTTGTGAGCTTTCGAAACTTGGTATGCTTATATTATAACTTTATTTTCACTAGAGGTTACTTCAACCCTTTTGGATGCAATGTTATCACCTTTGGCCTTCGTGATATCATAAACTTTACTCCATTTACAATGTGGTTCTTCAAGTAGAACTTTGCATCAACGAATTATGCCTCAGCTTCAGCGAACGACTTGTCGTAAACAACTATCTTCTTTTCAACTCCATCTTTATTATATTTCAAACATTGGTAGTAAGTTGATGGGAATACTTTATTCTCGTGCATCCACGACCTGCCAACCAACAAATTGTATGAAGTCTTTGCATCAATCGCATGCATCCATGCACGTGATTGGATATCTCCCATAGTGATTTTCAGTTTGATAGACCTTGTGAACCTTTGTCCCCTTGATTGAATCCTTGTATCATCAGACGACTTTTAGGAAGTTATTCAATTGAGATGCTGAGTTCTTTCATTGTGCGAATGGGAAGAATGTTAACTGCAGATCCGTCATTTATCAAAATTCTGTTTATCCTCCGCTCGAGTACATAACCCACCATAAACAAAGGACGATTGTGTGGTATCTCACAAAGTAGGAGATCGTCTTCAGTGAAAGTGATTATTGCATTACAAACATTTGCTTCTTGGAAGGGAGACACGATAAGACTTTTAGACGATGATGGGGACGGTGTTGAAGTGACTTCATCTTTTCCTATTCTTTTTTATCAGCATTACAACACAAAGACTTGTCATCATCATCAGAAATCCTCATGCGAAACCAACTCGGCAAGAATTCTCCCAAAGTCCCCGGGTGGCGTGGATTTTGGTGATGGTGTGTCTCTATATTCACCTTCTTTGGGTTCTTAACCATTTGTTGCTTCTTCGGTCTTCTCTCCATCTTATTCCTCATAGGTTGCTTCATTTATCCTTTTTGCGGACTCAATTTATAGCGTCTTCGATGAGTCACCAGGGTCTAACCTTCTTCATCAGGTTGATCAACTCGAACTTTGTCATCCTCCAATAATTCTTCATCATTATTCCATTCACATGTGCATATCTCAATTGAACCGAATGAGCCAAAGGCAATAGACACATAATTTGTGCTCGCCTTTTCATCTTCAAGCTCGATATTCTTTTGACGAGCCAAATCCATAACTTGTCCTTGAAGATAAAGCACTTCTCAAGAGGGTGACCTACAAGACGACGGTATTTGCAACAATTCGAGGCATTTCTTTTTCCAGCTTCATCTAGCTGCTTCATCTCTAGCAGCTCAATAAGCTTTAGCTCGAGGAGTCTTCAAGTATCGTAGGCACGTCGGAGTCTAGAAATGGGTACTCCTTTCTTGTATCTCTTTGAGAGTCAACTTCCGATTTGCATTGTTTTGAGAGAAAGTTATTTTCATACTCTGTTTGTTGCTCACCTTGGTAGTAAACTTCACAGGAGAGGCATTGACGTTCATGGAATCTCTGCTTTCATTCTTGGGTACGAACTTTCTCCATTTCTTGACTTCTTGCTTATCTCTTCCCTTGCAAGGTTCGTAGATAGGCATCCCTTCATTTCCTCCAGAAGCAATGCTCAACTCCATAGCATGAGCATGAGTGGAAAGTTCTTCAAATGTCCTAGGCTTAATTCCCCGCAAGATGTAACAAAGTCCCCAATGCATTCCTTGGATGAACATCTCTATGCCAGAAGCTTTGCTTAGCCTATCTTTGTAGTTGAGGCTTGCATTCCTCTATCGATTGATAAAGTCAATAACTTGTTCATCTTTTCGTTGGCAAGTGTTCGTAAGTTCCACCATGATCACAATACACCCTGTGCTATAAAAGCGGTTGATAACCTCTTGCTTCAATTGATCCTAACTATCAATGGATCCAGGCTCGAGGTCGGTGTACCAATCAAAAGTATTCCCCTTTAGCGAGCGGATGAACTGCTCGACAAGGTAATCTCCATAAGTCTATGCATTGTTGCATGTCTCAACAAAGTGCGTCACATGTTACTTTAGATTTCCCTTATCGTCGAACTGCTGAAAATTGGGAGGTTGGTAACTGGAAGACATCTTCAAGCTATCGATTCTTGCAGTATACGCCTTTGCGTACGTGATAGAAGACTTTGAAGCGACCTCATACTTATCTTTAATAGTTCCCATGATGAATTCCTTCAATTGTTCGATGGGAATTGATCCTTCGGAGGAGACATAAAGTTCTTTGGCGGATGACACTTGTTTTATTGGAGGATCAACCTTCTCGTGGACTTCAGGGAGCTTTCTAGGTGCATGACTTGATTCTCCATCCATCATGCTTTCAATTATGCTTGTCAATTTTGCAATACAAACATCTTGATCTTGAGCATACTTTGTTAAGCCCTCAATCGCCCTTGTTAGATTTGTGAATTGCTCCTCCGTTGTCGAAGTGTTAGTCATCATTGCCTCTATGATTATTGCAGATGATGAAGAATAACCGAGATTTTCCCATGTATTAAACTCGGTTTGGAACATGTCATGTGGCAAGATTGGCGTATATCCAATACTTAAAACTTCATCATCATGTTGGGTAAACTGACTCTTCGTATTGTATAAAGTAAGTTGAGCAAGAGCTTTCTCCACAACTTCCGCAATATTATCTCATCTCTCTGATTTGCTAATAAAGGACCTTTCTTCTCCGAATGATGAAAATCTCAAAGCATGTATTGGTGCAGATGACACTTGGAGTGTTTGCTGTCCCAAGACGACCGCCTTGCTTCGAGTGATTGGCCCAAGACTCCCCGTAGTAACGTTCATGATACTTTCAACGTTAGAAGAAAACTTGGAGTCAACAACTTTTGAGTCGATCTTCTTTGAAGCCATCTTAGTGATTTCGAATGTTGAGAGTTAAGAAGAGATGAGAGGTTTAGATAGTCCCACTAGGCATGCCAAAATTTGTAACAACTAAATTTCTCTCCTGAAAAATAATAATCAAGACAAGAAATATAGCGACAAATATTATATTCGATTTCAATTGATGGGGTTACAATCCCTAAAATATCTCAAATCTAAAGAGATGTAGTCCTCTGATTCTTCTCCTCACTAATGATGGTTCAAGAGTTTGAAAGCTTGATCTCGAACTTGACGGATTTCATATTTGTAATACGTCACGAACAATTTTGAAGGTCGTCATGCACTAGGATTTAGTGTTGGGTTATCACGAATGGAAGATTTGAAGTCGTTCGCCTATGATTTGAGTTCGCCTTTGGTATTTGACCACAGATGACGATTGCAGATATGGATGTAGTCCTTGATGCTATTCTTTAGAGCTTCTTTAGCCTTTGCTTCTGCTTACTTGATTGTCTCTTAGCCTTCTCCTTTGACCCCTTTATATAGGGTGAGGTGGAGTAGTCTCCGAGAAAAACTTAGTGGGTCATTGGGCTTGAGGCTTATGGGCCGACCCATCTGATAGAAGACCAATTGACGGACTAGCCCAATAATACATTGGACTTTTATTTAAATCAACTTATTTTAGATTTAAATAATCGATCCGATTATACTAGCTCATAGTATCATTTGGACTAGTATGTATTAAATATATGATAAAATTCAAATTACTTGTGAATTCAAATTTAATAAAAGTTTAATTGTCTACGGACCTCTTGAATTTCAGGTAGTAAAATATAAAAATTTGGATGGTTGGTTATCAAAAAAGAAAAAGTTAAGGTGCATGATTTTAATTTTTTTATTGAAACTTTTCATGTTGCAAATGCTATCCAAGAACAAAGTGAAAAACCACTAGCCGAAGCGCAAAAAAAATAAAAATAAAATAAACAGAAACTATTGAAGGCACTGCTGGGGGCTGGGCGAGTTTCCCTCCAAATCCGACAAACGCAGGCAACCCGAGAAACACGAATCCGGGTCGACCCGATTGAATCAGGGAAGACAGAAAGAGTACAGTTTGAAAAAGGAGGGAAGCAAAGAGTGCACAAACGGCCATGGCGAATCTCTCGAGTTTAGTCCACGAACTTCGAGAAGCAGCTTCATCATCTACACCTCCAAACATCCGAAATGACGACGCATTAGAGGTCCGATTTCGCGCCGTACTTCCCAATCTTCTCAATGCCTATGTCGTTCCTTCTTCTTCAGGTCTCAATTTATTTCTGGAATCGTCTTTTGTAACTCTGTATATCTATGAACATTAAGTTAATTGTTTCCTTTTTTTTTTTTTTGGTTTTTTTAGCGATAGAGAGAGAGGTTTTTGCTGTGCTAAGGCTTATAGCACACACTGCGAAGAACTTTCCTGGAGTTTATTACCATGGCAAGGCTAGTGCTGTGCTTCCGGTGATAGGGCGCATTTTGCCATTTTTAGCTGAACCTACTTTTCGGTAAGTTACTTTGGAACATTATACATTATTCATAGTCGAGCAATTGCTTCCTGAACCTGTGTTAGGACTATAGATGTTAAGTTTGAGTCGTGGCTGTAACCCCCCCTTTGAGATCAGCTGCCCCAGCCTTGGTTGGCTGAGTTACCTGGCAATTGTGCTAGTAGTAGGCAGTGGCGGTCCCAGGATTTTGTGCAAGCGGGTTCAATCTTAGAAATACATAACTTTATTCGTATAATAGTAGTTGTCAAGTGGGTTCAAATAAAATATTTATACAAAATTTACGCTGTTTTAATCGTAATTTATACATATACACAATATTATTTTTTGATAAAGCGGGTTCAACTTGCCACACGTGCGTCCGCCACTGGTGGTGGGTGTGAATTAGTGAAGTTGCGCGCAAGCTGGTCTAGGCATCAGAAATAATTAAAAGCTTACTTGAGTTTGTTAGTCTTGCTTGTGATAAACTCTTATTATCTGTTGTTAAGAAACACATAGCCTCTTTGCTCATAGGAATTTGGACCCTAAATTAGAGCATATTTGTGTTTTCTTGCATAACTATCTGTTGCTAAGAAACACGTAAGTGTGCTGTTAGCCTCTTTGCTCAGTAGAATTTCGACCCTTGATGAGAGAGCCTATTTGTATCTTTTTGCATGTGTCAAGATACTGAAGTGATAAGGAGTTAGAATTGAACTTTTATGAGAGTTACCTAAGATTAATTCCATGTAGTTAAGAGTAACAGCTAACGACCATTCTTATTTTCCAGCTCTAGACACGGAGTGGTTATTGAAACAATCGGAGCCCTGTTATCCACTCTTCGTACAGGAGATCGAGATGCTTATCGGCAATTCTTTATGGACACGATATCGGTGGTTGAAGGTACAGATTGGAAATAGTTTTCAAGTAGTTCCAGTAGATCCACAAATTGCAATATGGATTGGTGGTAAATACTCAACCAAAAATTTCACTGTGACTAGAGTCAGCAAATTGCTAAAGTTGCGCCTTTGGGAGATAACCTATCCTCAGGTACATTAAGATTATTACGATCAGGTCAAAGGGAGCTCAAAGAAAACATCAATGCAAAGAATGAGTGATGAGGATTGCCAGATAGCACGGGAAAAGATAATTAGAAACAATGTTTTGACTTTGTCCTAGATAGAGTTAATTGGAAACAAACAATAGATATCTGTAACTAGCTGGTGACTGTTTGGCTAAATGATTTTTGTTTTATTTGGCTTCTACCCTAACCGTAGTTAAGATTGAGATGTGTGCTTGGAGGTTTCTCGATTATGACTATGTTCTAATTGTCATGAACATTTTCCCTGAATTATGACTATGTTCTAACTGTCATGAACATTTTCCCTGAATTTTACTTGCACAACGAATATGGTTATGTTATGCTTATCTTCATTGAGCTTGAGCTGCGTAGTTTTTCCTAACATCTATTGAGAAAATCAAACAATCTAGTAGACAACTTTCCTGCTCAGTCGATTGCTTACCAGAAAACCTGACTTGTTTTTTCTTCATATAGATCTTCTTAGTGTTGCTTCACTATGTGATAAGCCAAGCTCTACAGAATCAAGGGAAGTACTTTTGAGGTGTTTCAGTGAGTCATTCCGTGGAGGTTGGAGCAACTATGATTCAACGATATTAAGTGATCTCCCCTTGTGTTGTAAGCCTTCCGACGGCAATGGCATTCTGATTAATGTCAAAGGCAAAGAAAGGTGGCAGCCTTTTGCTTCTTCTTCCATCAAGATTCTCTGTAAATGTTTAACTGAAGGAACCCTATATGTTGAAGGACTCCTTGAGACCTCATCTGTTTTATCTGCATGTACCCTTCTGTGTTATGGAGATGCTGATGTGCACATGGTTGGTACTTTCATAGCAAGCTATCTTCATAACCTAATTTATAGTTATTCATAGCTTGAGTTCCTTTATGCTTTGTTGTTTTACTTTATTAATCCGATGTTTTCCTTGTCAAAATTTCAATCAAGGCATGTTTTGACTTTCTAAGAATCATTGGAGCAGCTATGAATCATGAAATCATTCCTGTTGAGAGATTGATTCAATTGATTACGACCATATTACGTGGAGATGAGGATGGGCTTCCAGTCTTCAGGTAAAGTTGCTTAACTTTTGACTTTGGAGTTCTGATGCTGCAGGGGAAAAAGGTTGAACCTCGGCCTCCTCTAAATCTTTTGTAACATTGCTATTCCTCTCCTCTGCATTTGGCTCAGTGAATATGGATACTAGCAGAAATGTAGTAAACGTGCCATTTATATAGAAAAATAAGAAGTAAAGAATGGGCCAATGTGACTTTCTTCTCTGCTTAGCAGAAATGCAAAATACTTTTGTGTATTCTCTTTGCCTTTTAATCTGGGGATATTTCCTATTTGTTTTGCTAGTTTGTGGACTTAAATATATGAGAAAAATGCATAGTGTTTTTTGATCTAGTTGAGGTTCTTATCCTGACCACACCCTTTAGCAATCACATAGCAACTTCGTGGCAAGTTCTTCTAGAAATGGTTCATAACAAGGTTTTTTTCCTCATTTTTTCCTCTTCCTATTCTGGTAGAGGCTGGGAGCTATTCAGTTTTAGAGAGTGGTGTAGGACAGCTCTATGCAAGTTGCATAGATTTTGCTATATGCAGCTAATATTTCTTGTTAAATCTAGATGTTTGAAGAGTCTATACTTATGGTGTAGGAACTGCAGTATATCTGATATGCACTCTATGATAGATCTGTTGTATTCCTTAAATATATAGAAGGAAACTTCTCAGTTTGTACTCTTTCTGGTATCTTCTTGGTTCTCATTAATGAAATCTTTTACGTTTTCATAATTAAAAAAAAAGACTAGGGAAGGACAGCTGCTGTGACCCTCCTCACGACTGCTTTGCCATCTAAATAAAATTTTTTGCTGGAATAAACAATGTTATTTTTTCTTCTTTTTAATACATTCCACCTTAATTATATAAGAGAAGGGAAATGCAACGTAACAATTCTTTTCTGACTTCAATTCTTTACAGCCTTTTCTGTCGTTGGAACTTGCCTTAGTTCAGACCTGAGAGGGCTTGAAAATAATGATAAAGTAAGGGGTTCTTTTACTCTATTTAGTGCTCTGTGGAGCCACGCGGCTAGTTGCAAACCCAAGTTTTCTCAAGCTTACATTACTCAATGTTTAAGAATCTTGCTTTTGGACCACCTATTATTTCTCTTGCTATGTAAACTAGATAATTTCCTTTGGAGTATCTTGTTGTAACACTTGCTATCTGGTTTTAATTGGTTTGCAAGTGGGGTGAGGTTTCTTAATTTCATTCCGTGCATCTGCCATGGCCTTGGACATATACTCTATCTTAATATGAACTTTAAAATTTTTAATCTAAAATCCCATTTCCTCTGTTTATTCTGAATCTTTCCATGTTTGATTGTTTAATTTGCTTCTGCACATAATGCCTTCTTTCACTGCAGCAATACAACTTATGATTCGTCCATCGGTGGATGCCTTCATGTATTATACTCCAGTTGTCCTGATGACATTGTTAGATCGACATCTGCCGATTTACTAAATATCTTTCCCCATTCGTTGCTTAAAACAAGAAGTCTTGAGCTGAAGGTGCACTGAGTTTTTGTCATTCTTCCTTCTTTTTAAGTAACCTGAATGAATTTGGTTTTTGCCCTTTGATTTATTGTTCTAATATTTGTAAACTTGTTTCAGGATGCTTTATGTCTTGCCTATACTCGTATTGCAAAGACTTGCCCCCCTCATATCTGGAGGCCCGAATCTCTAATACATTTGCTTTACTCACCCACACCTATCATGCCTTTAATCGAGTGTTTCCAAGTGGCTTTATCTAGGCTTTTTCCTGATCTTACTGGGGGTAAAAGCGTTAATAATGATGAAACAGGCCTATCTGATGTGCATGAAAGTCCAAGGGCTGCAGAAAAGAGACCAGGAGAAGACTTGGAGATTTCAAATGCCAAACATCAGAAAATCGACGATGAAAATCGATGTTCCAGTATCAGATCTGACGATGTGATTAAGCTTAGCATTGGATTTGGCTCTTTGGGGGAGAAACAGTATGCTGATCATATGCGTAGCTCATTGACTCTGTTTATTAAACTTCTAAAACCTCCAAGTCAGGAATCCAGTACTTTGAGTCCAGAAGTTGCATTGACAGCTCTTAGTACACTCTGTATTATTTTCTGCCGATATCCTCACATGGACCTCTCAATTCAAATATTTCATCAGATGAATGAATGGGTCCCTTGGGTGTGTGAACAGGTTGGTTGTCAGTTATGCATGTCATTTAAGTTATGAACTTTTTCGCCCCCATAATTATGGTCATCGTCATACAGGCAAAGCAGAAATTTCCATTCCCTATTGATTTACATTTCTTTCTGGAAGCGATTCACAACCTATTGATCATAGCAGGTAAATGGTAGATATATGCTAATTCATTCTGCACTTCCGGTGACTTTCTGTTGCTAATAATCTATCAGGCAAAAAAATATTCATTGCTTGTAAAAGCAAGGTCATTTGAGTGAAGTAATAAGAGTTCCCACATATTTTTGTTACTCTGAGTATATGTGTGTCAATCATTCTTCCTAATTGGCTATTTTGATTGATGTGGTTCTGTGCTGGTATGCAAATTCTGGCAAATTGGAATGACTTATCATTTTTTGACTTGTTGCTCTTTCGATGCTGATACTTACTAAAGACCACATGTCAATTAAAAGTTTTTGAATTTGTTGGGTATTAAGGCAGAAGCATATGTTGTACTAATTCTGAAGCTTCTGCCAGAAGAAATCTTACTACTTAGTCGCTTCATAGAACAAATATTACTGCTTAGTCCAAATACTAAAATGATATTCATCCTTGTGAAGCAACTACAGCCGGGAATAGGTTCTTAATTCAGTTTCTGACGTCTTGGTACTTTACAGATAAGTGTTATCAATTTAGTATTTGATAATCTCTCCCATTTCTTCTTCTTGCTCTGTTCCGTTTATTTGAACTAGCGAGCACTAGTATGCATATCAACATAACTAGTCGCTCTGGTATTATCAACATAACTGGGGACACCTATGTGTTTTCAATGTGAATTGTAGCTGAAATTTACCTGTTTCATAGCAATGAGTAATTTGAATTTCATTTGGTCATGTATGACATCCTCAAAGATGGTGTATCTGTGAGTCAATGAAAAGATAAGTATCAACCTTCCATTAACTGCTTTCTTTCTTTGTTTTTTTTGTCTTTCCTTTTTAATACGTAAATTCTATTTAGGATCCATCCCCACTGAGAGTAAATATTTCAAGACCAAGGGTGGCAACTCAGCTCTTCTGCAGTCATTGCTAAGGCTACCATGGACAAGATCTCAATCTACTGATACCCACTCATTGTCGAAGGCAAAGATCATTTCTCTGCGTGTGCTGTCTAAAATGGGGCCTGTATTGCAAGGTGGAAATGATCTTGATATATTGGACTTGGGACTCCATGATACCGCCGAGGATGTTAGAATCGAAGCTGTCATTTCGATGCCTGTGATATTAATGTGGTCTGGTTTTGGTTTACTGAATCACATGTTCAAGAGGCTGGAGTAAGTGAGAAAAAGCTATATATTTATGTTTTAATATATATTTGTAGGAACAAGACTGGTCTATATAACAGTCAAAAGAGGGTTTTTAGCTGCTGTATGATTTATATTGTCACGTGGTTTTGTGCTTATCTGCTCACATAAAATTAAGCATACGAGCTTGTGCATATGGATGTGCAGAATTAAGTTGGAGTAATTTCATTAATTTTCTGCATCTCTGTGTCTATAATGTCAAGCAATCAACCAGATCAATAATGTATTAGCTATTTCTTATATTGGTTTGCAGGATCCTGGAAAAAGAGGCGGATGGACGAATTAACAAAGTAATTCCGGGGTGTCTTGGTTATTTGGCATGCCTTTATGCGTCCTGTACAACTGGTGTACTAACGGAATGCCAATGCCAATTTTACTTGCCAAAGGATAATATAAGACTAAATATGACAATGGATGACCTTGCGGGAGAATTTTGGTGTTCAAAGTGTGACAGAAATGATGGACTTGTGAACCCATCAAATTCAACTGTGTTGTGTCCTCCTTACTTACAGACGAAAGAATCTACTAGAGATCATGATTATGTTTATTTACAATCCATCTTCTTCCGTCTTCTTTTTGATGAATCATCAGAAGATGTTCAGTTAGCTTGTGTACGTGTGGTTCAGAGGATACTCCTCCATGGAACTGAGAATATTCTGATTATAACAAGATCTGAATGGTTAAAATGTGTTGATTTCCTACTCATTCACAGGAAAAGGGCCATTCGAGAATCCTTTTCTAAACAGATTGGTTTCTTCATTGAGGAACCTATTCTGAATTGTTTGTTCTTGGATGAGGGGGGCCACGAGGCTGCGAGCAAATCAAAAGAACAAAAGTTCATTGACAAAATAAAACACGCTTTGGAAACAGCGGATGATCCCCTGGTTTTTGCAACTCTTCTAGAAGCTACAGCTGAGATTATGAAGGTGGTTGATGTGCAGAGTCAGTCCTTTATGTTCTCTCTTATTTTATTGATTGATCAGCTTGATAATCCCCATGTGATAGTTAGAATAATTGCATCAAGGTTGATAATAAGGTCTTGCTCCTTTCATCTTAAAGGAGGATTTGAATTAATTCTTTCTCGTTTTCTTCATATTCGAAATGAGTTTTTCGATTACCTGTGTATAAGGCTTGCTAGCCGACCAAAAATGGTTGAAGAGTTTGCGGGAGCTATTCTTGGTATTGATACTGAAGAACTTGTGCAGAGAATGGTTCCTGTCGTCCTCCCAAAGTTGGTCGTTACTCAGCAGGATAACGATCAAGCAATTTTCACCCTATATGAGCTTGCCAAGTGCTTAAATACAGATATGGTGCAACTAATTGTTAATTGGCTACCTAAAGTACTTGCTTATGCTCTTCATCGAGCTGATGGGCAAGAATTGCTCTCTGTTCTTCAGTTCTACCATGAGCAGACTGGTTCCAACAAACAAGAAATTTTTGCTGCTGCACTCCCTGCTCTTCTAGACGAACTTGTATGCTTCACAGATGAAGATGAGTCAAATGAGATAAGTGAAAGGTAATACAGCTTCAGAAAGCACAAAGAAGATTACATTATTGAGTTTGTTAAAGCATGGATTCTAATTTCTTCTTTCATTTCTGAGGTGAGGGTTGGATAATTCTAAACTTTTACCTTTTTCTAGTGGGTTATTCTTTCTGGAGATCGAATCACAAATTGATATTATCTAAAGCTGGTAGAGGTCCAAGTTTCTAGTATTACTATCATGGTGGCACCAGTTATTCGTTAATGTTCTATTCTGCCTGGCCCATAAAAAGGAATTGAGTTGCATATGAGGGATTATGTTGGAGATGGATTTACACCTCCGCTTCCTAACAACTTC
>ML396784.1:29540-47916 GCA_005239525.1 Nicotiana knightiana | reverse complement strand
GGGGGGGGGGGGGGGGGGGGGGGGGAAGAAAAGTAAGAATGTATTATTAACAAAAACCAGTAATAGATGTAGTGCTGGTTTATTTCCTATGTTAAAATTGAAGGGAACTTCTGCCTCACGACATAAAACCCCTTTTCAAATGCTAACACCATGGCTTAGAGAAACTCTTCATTTTGAGCAAGTTCTGATAAGTGATAACAAGACCTTAACAGTAAAGTTCCCTTTTCTGTCACCTTTTCATTTGATGGAATCAGCTTTCTGACAAACCTGCTGGTCCAATTTCTTTTGTAGTGATATTGATAGTACCCGCTGAACGTGACTTTCCAGATTCCATCTGTTCATGTTGGGCTACAGTAGTTTCTGAAGTGGAAAATCTGAAAAGATCATGAAATTATTTCCTCCTTCACAAGAATGTGATCAAGCAACTATCCTGCCGAAATTTTATCTTTCTTCCATCTCCCTCTTCAAAGTATAAATTTTGTTTGGAACTCTTTCCATAATTCCTGATAACTCCCACTCCATATGTATTAGAAACAACTTATAGCACACCAAGAACCTTCCAAACCACATTTAGCATATATAGCCTTTCTCCACTAGGCATCTTATTCATTTAAAGCCATCCTATCAAGATTATTTAAAACGAAAATTAGCCAACTGTATTCCAGAAATCACAAAATTATTGTCAGCTTTACATTCTAATAATGATGTTGCTAATTTCACAGGTTAATGAAGGTGCCTCAGGTGATAAAGGAAGTTGCTGGGATTCTAAGTGGTGACCGAGATATCCCTGCATTTTTAAGGAATCATTTTGTTGGTCTCCTAAACAGCATTGATAGGAAGATGCTGCATGCTGAAGATGTATCACTTCAAAGACAAGCTATCAAGCGAATTGAGATGCTGATAAATATGATGGGTTCCCATCTTAGCACTTATGTACCAAAACTTATGGTTCTTCTCATGCAGGCTATTAATAAAGAATCACTTCAGGGTGATGGTCTTTCTGTCTTACATTTTTTCATCAAGCAGATAGCGCAGATATCACCATCTAGCACGAAGCACGTGATTTCTCAAGTTTTTGCAGCTCTGGTTCCCTTCCTGGAGAGAGAGAGTGAAATTTCCTCCTCTCATTTGAATAAAATTGTGGAGATCTTGGAAGAACTCGTACTTCAGAATAGAGCTATTCTAAAGGAACACATTGGGGAGTTTCCTCCTTTGCCTAGTATTCCTGCTTTAGATAGGGTGAACAGAATGATAAGCGCAGCACGTGGAATGATGACCTTGAAGGATCAGTTGCGGGATATTATTGATGGTTTGAATCATGAAAATTTGAATGTCAGGTATATGATTGCATCTGAGTTGAGTAAATTGCTCAACCTTGGGAGGGAGGATATCATGGCTTTAATTACTAAGGTAGGAGATGCAAACATGGATGTAATGAGTGCATTGATCACATCTCTGCTTAGAGGATGTGCAGAACAATCAAGGACGATGGTCGGTCAGCGGCTGAAGTTGATATGTGCAGATTGTCTTGGAGCACTTGGTGCAATAGATCCTTCAAAAGTCAAGGGATTTTCAAGCATGCGTTTCCAAATTGCATGTTCAGATGATGACTTGATTTTTGAGTTGATTCATAAGCATCTGGCCCGGGCCTTCAGGGCTGCTCCTGACACCATTATTCAAGATTCTGCAGCGTTGGCGATTCAGGAACTTCTAAAGATAGCAGGCTGTGAGGCATCTCTTGATGACAATGTGGTCGCTTCTACTTCACAGACAAGAGGCAAACGACCCGTAAAGTTGCTTGCATCTGTGGTGGATGGTAATTGCACTGAAATGCAGGAAAGGGGTCACAGATTGTGGAATCGTTTCTCTAGTTATGTGAAGGAGATAATAGCCCCTTGCTTAACCTCCAGATTTCAGCTGCCAAGTATGTCTGACTCAGCATCTTCTGGTCCAATCTATCGCCCTTCAATGTCATTTAGAAGATGGATATTTTTCTGGATCAAGAAACTGACTGCACATGCAACAGGTTCTCGAGCAAGTATTTTCAATGCCTGTCGTGGTATAGTCCGCCATGATATGCAAATAGCAATGTATCTTCTTCCATATTTGGTCCTTAATGCAGTATGTGATGGTACTGAAGAGGCACGTTGTGGCATAACAGAGGAAATTTTATCTGTTCTCAATGCTGCTGCATCAGAGAATAGCACTGATGTTAATGGTATAAGTTCAGGGCACAACGAAGTTTGCATTCAAGCTGTATTTACTCTTCTTGATAATCTTGGTCAATGGGTGGATGATGTACAACAGGAACTTTCACTTTCCCAGTCTATTCAAACTTCCAGTTCGAGACAACAAGCTCTCAAGTTGAAGGAGAAGGCCATCAATCTGTCAAGTGATTCTGACCAGGTGCTTATTCAGTGTAAACATGTCTCGGAACTCTTGGCTGCAATTCCTAAAGTGACTCTTGCAAGGTCATCTTTCAGATGCCAAGCTTATGCCAGGTCCCTTTTGTACTTCGAATCTCATGTGCGGGAGAAGTCAGGATCGTTTAATCCTGCCTCTGAGAAGAGTGGCCTTTTTGAGGATGAAGATATCTCATTCCTGATGGAAATATACAGTGGGTTGGATGAGCCAGATGGCTTATGTGGTTTTGCTTCCTTACGCAAGTCAAAGAGCTTGCAAGATCATCTATTGATAAATAAGAAGGCAGGAAACTGGGCAGAAGTATTGACTTCTTGTGAGCAGGCTTTGCAGATGGAACCAACTTCTGTCCAGAGGCATTCAGATGTTGTTAACTGCTTACTAAATATGTGCCATTTGCAGGCCACGGTCACCCATGTAGATGGATTAATATCTAGAATACCTAAA
The DNA here is from genome assembly GCA_005239525.1 of Nicotiana knightiana. Lineage (NCBI taxonomy): Eukaryota > Viridiplantae > Streptophyta > Magnoliopsida > Solanales > Solanaceae > Nicotiana > Nicotiana knightiana. Next base: position 45,048 of record ML396784.1, on the reverse strand, counting down.
TACAAGAAAACTTGGTGTATGCAAGGTGTTCAGGCTGCATGGAGGCTTGGAAGGTGGGACTTGATGGATGAATATCTTAATGGGGCTGATGAAGAAGGTTTAGTATGTAGTAGTTCTGAGAGTAATGCTTTATTTGACATGGATGTCGCTAAGATTCTTCAAGCAATAATGAAGAGAGATCAGTTCTCCATTGCTAAGAAAATTACTTTGTCGAAACAAGCTCTGATTGCTCCTTTGGCTGCTGCAGGCATGGATTCTTATGCGAGAGCTTACCCCTTTGTTGTCAAGCTTCACATGCTGCGGGAATTAGAGGATTATAGCTCTCTTCTTGGTGGTGAGTCTTTCTTAGAAAAATCATTCCCTCTATATGACTCAAATTTCTCAAAACTAATAGAAAGCTGGGAAAATCGTCTCAAACTCACACAACCATCTCTCTGGGCTAGGGAACCACTCTTGGCTTTTCGGAGATTAGTTTTTGGTACAAGTGGTCTTCATGCTCAAGTTGGGGAGTGCTGGATTCAATATGCAAAGCTCTGTCGTTCTGCTGGTCATTACGAGACAGCAAGTCGAGCAATTCTAGAAGCCAAGGCCTCAGGTGCACCTAATGTTCACATGGAAAAGGCTAAGCTTCTGTGGAGCACCAGAAGAGCTGATGGTGCCATTGCTGAGCTCCAACAGACCCTTCTGAATATGCCTGTTGAGGTTGTAGGCTCTGCAGCAATATCATCAATCACTAGCCTCTCATTGGTTCCATTGAACCCACAGCCTCTACGTTGTGGTACCCAGTCTTCTGACGAGAATAGAGGTGTAGCCAAAACTCTCCTACTCTATTCAAGGTGGATACATTACACTGGTCAAAAGCAGAAGGAAGATGTGATCAGTCTGTACTCTAGGGTGAAGGAATTACAGCCCAAGTGGGAAAAAGGATACTTTTACCTGGCAAAATACTGTGATGAACTACTTGTTGATGCCCGAAAACGGCAGGAGGATAAGGAGCCGTGTTCCAAAGCAGTCCCAGCAAAGTCGGCTCTGGTAGCTGCCACAAATCTGAATACTGAGAAAAGTTGGTTGTCATATCTTCCTGATGTGCTCTTATTTTATGCAAAGGGTCTTCACAGGGGCCATAGGAATCTTTTCCAAGCCCTTCCTAGATTGTTAACACTGTGGTTCGATTTTGGGAGCGTTTATCATATAAGCAGATCAGCAGCCAATAAAGAAATGAAAACAATCCATGGGAAGGTGGTGTAACACACATGCTATCCTTTTTTGGTGTGATGCTGTTTTCTTTGGATTCTTTTCATAACTTTTCTTCTTTTGTAGGTTTTGAGCATCATGCGAGGATGTTTAAATGATTTTCCAACATATCAGTGGCTAACTGTTCTGCCTCAACTGGTTTCCAGAATATGCCATCAAAATGAAGAAATTGTTCGGTTGGTGAAATACATAATAACAAGTGTTCTCCAGATATACCCTCAGCAAGCCCTTTGGATGATGGCAGCTGTTACAAAATCTACTGTTCCCTCAAGGAGGGAGGCTGCTGCAGAGATTATAAATGCTGCAAGAAGAAAATCCAATGAAGCAGGTGTTAGTTCTTTGTTTGCACAGTTTGCTATGCTCATTGATCACCTAATTAAGCTATGTTTCCATCCTGGTCAAACAAAGGCAAGAACAATCAATATTGCGACTGAATTCAGTGCTTTGAAGCGGATGATGCCAGTAGAAATCATAATGCCAACCCAACAGTCCCTTACTGTTAACCTACCAACATATGATGTGAATACATCTGAGTCCATTACATCTGAAATCTTCTATTCAGCAGACCTTCCTACAATCTCAGGAATTGCAGATGAGGCTGATATTCTTTCCTCGCTTCAGAGGCCAAAGAAAGTAAGGCACTTCTTGATGTTTTTACATTTTTCTCCAAAGATATTTTTCCTTCTATTTTGTTTAACCTGATGTGAAGTCAGCCAGACTGGAAAGAAAGGAATCTAAGATGCTTTGAAAGCAAAGTAGAGAACATAAAAAAGGGCAACCCGGTGCACAAAGTATTCCGCGTTCACGTAGGGTCCAGGGAAGGGCCGACCCAAGAGGTGTGATGTAGGCAGCCTACCCTAACGGAAGCATCAAGGACTGATTCCATGGCTCGAACGTACATAAGTTAAAATACAAATGTCTCTCTGTTATGGCCTTTCGGTGTGATGTGGTGAATGTAAATGAAGTAGACGAATGTAGGGATTTCTTAGTCACTTTGCATTGTAAAGAAGGCAATCACTACCGTAAGCACTACCTGGGTGCTGCTTTTTTTCTTTTCCATTAATAGAATCTTCACTTACAAATCAAAATAAAAAGTCTGGGGCTTTTTTAACATTCTACTGATAGCTTCACCTTCGCCTAGTAATTCTTCTTCCTTCCTCTTTAGTTATATAGCAAAGTTAGTATAGATACCAAATGTTTAACTAAATGGGATGCTGTACATACACTAAAAAGCTGTTGCTTAGCACCAATAGGGGTACAGAAGCTATATGATGGATGACTGCTTGAAAAGATGGTTTTGCACAGCAGATATTTTCTTTGATAAAAGGTAAGGAGCTAATAAAGTCTAACAGTTGACACATACCATTTATAACTTCTCTGTCAAGTGTCTCACATTGATTGAGAGATGGGTTGCTTGTCTCCTTATATGGTCTTGGGCAATCCTCATGTCATAAGCTAGCTTTTAGGGTTGAGTTAGGCCCAAGGTCCATTTCTTCACATTGTACCAGAACCAGGCCCATCCCTATTATTGTGTCTCCCAATATTGGTCCCCCCATTTTATGTTGTCCATGCTCCGGTTGGTAGGCCTGGGCGTACGTGTTTGGCGTCTCATATTGGTTGAGGGATGGATGGTTTGTCTCCTTATATGGTCTTGAGAAATCCTCACCTTATGAGCTAGCTTTTGGGGTTGAGCTAGGCCCAAAGTCCATTTCTTTAGACTTATTTACGCCAGAAAGCAGAAACTGGAAACATATATACTTAAGTTGATGCGCTGGTTTTCTGCTTCCTTCAGAGCAGTAGCTATTTCTCTCTGTAGCACCCAGAGTATGCCTAATGGGATTGTGGAGAACATATATTTTGATTAGGTGGATCTTCTTGCAATGGCTCATTATAATATGTCCTTCATATTTGAGCAAATCCTCATTTTCCTTTTTTTTTTTGTTTTGCAGATTATTCTTTTGGGAAGTGATGGAATTGAGCGGCCATTCCTTTGCAAACCGAAGGATGATCTCAGGAAAGATGCACGTATGATGGAATTCAATGCTATGGTCAATCGTCTTCTATCAAAGTGCTCTGAGAGTCGTAGGAGGAAGCTTTATATTCGCACATTTGCAGTGATACCACTGACAGAAGATTGTGGTATGGTTGAGTGGGTTCCTCATACCCGTGGGCTTCGGCAAATACTCCAAGACATTTACATAAGCGGTGGCAAATTTGATAGACAGAAAACAAATTCTCAAATTAAGCATATTTATGATCGGCACCTGGGTAAAATGCCAGAAGATGAAATGCTAAAGAATGAAATTCTTCCAATGTTCCCTCCAGCTTTCCATAAATGGTTCTTGAACACATTTTCTGAACCAGCTGCTTGGTTCAGGGCCCGCGTTGCATATGCTCATACTACTGCTGTTTGGTCAATGGTTGGGCATATAGTGGGCCTTGGAGATAGGCATGGAGAGAACATCCTCTTTGATTCAACCACTGGTGACTGTGTTCATGTTGATTTCAGCTGCTTATTTGACAAAGGTTTGCAGTTAGAGAAACCAGAACTGGTTCCTTTCAGGCTAACACAGGTACGAAGAAAAGAACAAAGATCTTTTGACGTATAAGCATTAGAAAAGAGTTTGAAATTTATCTTGGTAATCAGGTTAGAACTGAATTTGGTGGGGAAATTCTCGTTTTGCGACTTAGTTGTTACATTGACCTCATGCAGAACATGATTGATGGCTTGGGCATTACTGGTTATGAAGGAATCTTCCTAAGGGTTTGCGAGATAACACTTTCTGTATTACGGGAACATAGAGAGACGCTAATGAGTATCCTTGAAACTTTCATCCATGATCCTCTGGTAGAATGGACCAAATCTCATAAATCTAGTGGGGTGGAGGTCCAAAACCCTCATGCACAGGTTGGAGCTTTTATCTCGTCCTTAATATATGCGCTACAATTTCAGCTATACTTTTGTCTCTGGTGACTGAAATCAATGAGTTTGATAGACAACAATTTCTTGTGGTGATGCCTTCGCAAGATTGTTATATATTTATAGTTACGACAAGAAATAACTGGGTTGAGTGCATGATTTGCATTAGTTGTCTTAAGCACAGGGATTCTTTCTACTAATTACTCTAGTTGTACTTTACCACAGAATATTTTGACATAACTGCTAAATGGCTTTACTTGATATTTACAGCGAGCAATCAGTAACATAGAAGCACGGTTGCAAGGAATTGTCGTTGGTGTGGGAGCTGCCCCATCATTGCCTCTTGCTGTGGAAGGGCAAGCTCGTCGCCTGATTGCTGAAGCTGTTTCACATAAAAATCTTGGCAAAATGTATATATGGTGGATGCCGTGGTTTTAAGCCTCTATGGTTCCCATTAATTGCAATATGTTTATCTCTGTCTCTCTGAATTCTGCAAAGTTGGTTGTGATCTTCAGCAGTAAGGCATCTCCGGGAAGATACAGTCTGTAAGTACATGCTCTGCCCTTCCAAATGTTCTATATAATACTCTTGATGTCCTTGTGAATCATTCGATGAGCATGGGTGTGCATGGATTGATACAGGGTGTAAAAGGATTTTGGAGGCACCTCACGTGGTTCTTATTAGTACCTTTCTGCTGCTAGTTTTCACAAATCTGCTTGGGAATTTTGAGACTGCCTAATTCCTGATTATGTGACTTTTGGTTGCACCTAATAATTGGCCCTACTGATTGCCTTTGGGAGCTTTAAAGGAAAGTTGAGGTTTTCTACTCCCTAGTGTCTGAAAGTCAATGATTCATTCACGTCATAAGAACAAGAAATATAAAGAGCTTATCAGTTGATATATTCTAAGAGTTTATCAGTTGATATGTTCTACTTTTCAGGTTCTCATTCAGTCACCTTTTTCAACAATGGCTTTTCGGCCCATGGAAGTTTGATAAAGAAAATATCTAGTTGTGGAAAAGAATCTAATTCGTTATGAAATCCAAATATTTCAGTTATTTGAGGAGGAACTAGTAGTAGTCCTGCAAGAAGTGCTTGGCAATTTGCATATTTCGTTTTTATGCATTTGACCTAGTACAGCTTTATTATAGTTCTTATTCTGCAATTAATGGATATATGGTGCATTAATTTTTTTTTGTGTGTGTGGGAACCAAAAGGCAGCAGTCACATAGTTACATAATTATTACACAGTAATAATCAACAAATGGAATTACAGTAGTCATATTTGCATAATTACAATCAACATATCTTGGTGATGCCATTCATCTAGCTAGTAGTGCAGGTATAAGTAATTGATTTAGGACAGGACTGATTATCACAAAAATCTTAGTCATTTTATTGTGGTTTAACTTTTTGGATAATATATGAGAAACTAGTTGGAGTGGTTTTCACCCTTATTGCCCTGGAGATCTTGCATACAATTTTGGAAGCTTATATCTTTTTCTGCTGATTGATCTCGCCTTTCGTGCACAAATGAGAAAATAATGGCTGACAGGTTATAATACACTTTCAATACGCAGTATGACTATATTCTTGTAAGGAGATCCTCCGGTCGGCCTTGGATTATGCTTGCTTGCACCGAGTAGGTTTTCCAAGCACCTGCAGAAATTTTGGTTGATTGGCTGGGTAAGAGCAATTCGTGCTGCAACTTGGTTTTGCCACTGTCTTTGTTTTACTTGTGAATACTCCATGTATACTAGGATCTCAATGACTTTGGCTTGCTTATAAAGCCATCAAGAAAAAAGACTCGTGTATGCTTCTTACAGATTTGCTTGATATCTTGCAAATTCCTCTGATTTACTTCTTATCTACACTATTGCAGTTTGATTTGTTTCAGTCGGATATGCAATTGCTGAAGATGATGTCCGCATGGAACCCCGATGTTCATATGATAACCAAAATATTAGATGCTTGAATAGCTCTTGAAGAGTCGTTGTTCAGCAAAAATGATGATGGTTCAGTGGCTGAAGATGATTATTCCACACAAGTTACATACTTCTCCTAAGCTGTCTCATTGATTATGACGACAAAATGCAGATGAGGGAGGGGTATTAGGGAACCGGCGAGGATTAATAAAAAGAATTTGACGCCAACCTGTTTTCCAATTTGGCATGGATGTAAGACCTGGGACGATGAGTCAGCCATGGGGTGATTCGAGTTTTAGGCCCAGCCCTCTGCCCCACATTGATAGAGGAAAGCCCTCAGAAACAGTTACGCCTGAACGTTATTGTGCATAGTATTGAGGTTATGTATTCCAATGCGTTGGCTTGAATGAAATCTGTGTTGAAAATTGAAATGGTCTTGCAAAAAGTTTGTTTCTTAATCCCTATGACCTTGAGTTGAGCCCCATACATCTGTATTTATTTTTCAGCCCCCTTGAGGGTGAATTATGTTTCTTTTGATCCCTGTAACTAATGAGTCTGTCTATCTTTTACTTATTTATTTTGTTTTATCTTTAAGTTGGAATTCTTAGAAGAAAGAAAAATAAATCAACTAAAGTATCTACCACCCAATTTAGCATTTATAGGGTCGAATCAAACAGGGCCAGAGAAGGGTACTGCATCTGATTGTCAACTCAACCATGACAAGTGAGGCTGATACTTAATGATTCGATTCAGTATATTTCTCTTCATGTAAAATATAAGCCTTAAAATTTTCAAAACCTCCCCTCCCCTCTAATTGGTCGTCAAGCCTATCCATATTGTAAGGATGGATATACACTGGTGAAACGCAAAAATCCATTCGCAAATGTAAGTTTTTAAAGATGTATGCTAGTGAAACACAAACATCCAATTTGTATTGAATCGACGAGTGATATGAATAAAACCCAATTTGAGAGTGTAATACTCGATTTCTTGGAATTGGACATTGGCCTGTGTGTAAGATGTCCTTGACTCCTTGTGTCCTTATGCAAATGTAGCTTAAATTTGATAATTCATAATAAACACATGTCACTTCGAGTGCCATAGTTCCATCGACTGAAACTTCACAGACTATTTTATATTTGCTGACAGCTTGTCCGGAGGGTTGTTACCCAATGTATTGTATCGTATTGTTACTTTAAATACGATATTTATTTTGATTGTTACTTATATTTTATTGTATCGTATCATTAAATCCGTCGTTACATAACGACGAAATATGTCACTTTTATGTAATGACCAATTTGGTGTGGTCGCGTTTGTTTGACCAAAAAGTACAACGCTTTTTACCAAACTAATTAAAAGGTAAATTAGGTGAAAGGCAAATCCTAGTCAAGCACAATGAACCTTAGATCTAATCACGTGCCTAAACAGTAAAGTCCACTAATGCATAGAATCAATTAGTGGGTTATTAAATGAAGCTTTTGAGAATAAATGGAGGAACAATAATGAGCAATAAATATGAGAAATGACAATAAATGTAAATAGGAAGAACGATTCACCCAAATATTGGATTACGCGGATGATTCTTCCTTCTGACAACAACGTGTGACAAATGGATATGAAAATGGACAAAGCTTTCTCGGATCGTGTGAGTGGAAAGGCAGAATAAACAACAAATCCAATCCCTGTGGAAAGGTAAAGTTTTGTATTATACCCAAGAGTCAACCTTTTACAAGAGTTCTTATTAGAGAGGATCTTACATCCTTTTGCCCCCTTTCTTTTACTATTTATATGGAAAATTCCCAAAAAACTCTAAAAAGTACAACAGAAGGAATATTCAATGAAATATTCCTTTTGGTGGTTCCAAGAATGTACTAGCCGTTATTCCCATTTCTTCGCTACTTGACCTTGGCTTTAATGACTTGCTCGGCGGTTGCTTATCGTTAGGTCCTGGTCGACCTCAGCCTAACCGCCCAAATTGAACTGCAACTTTCTCCCTTGACAATCTTCACATGCCGAATTTTCTCAGCCGGATTTTGACCTGTACAGTTAGTCCTTCGCTTATCGAGGTCGCCTTTTGGTCGACCTCAGTGAGCGGACTTTGTCAGTAGCAACTCAAGAAAAATTCGGGCGTAGTAGTCAAGTAGGGGTGATTATTACCGAGATGATGACGTGTCGCCCTGAGAGTTGTGGTCAATGAAGCTGGTGTAAGGTGACATCACAGCCGCATGCGTCATCATTGTGCATCTTCCCGATGTGTTGCATCGTTCCTCGAGCCCCTGTCGTTTTGATTCTAGGGCCACTGGCGGTTGTTCGCATTGATTCGTGGTTATCTATAAATAAGGAGGGGAAGGGCTCTCAAAGAAACTTTTGCATTCTCTGAATCCATCAACCTTGCACTTTGCTTCTCCTTCTTCTTCTTCTTCTTCTTCTTCTTCTTCTTGAGTTTATACTTTCTGCAATTCCTACCGTCACCTCCCTTTCTTCATTTCCGGCTCCGCCGTATAAACACTAGTAAAGATGACTAACGTAGCTCTCAATACTGATACGGTCTCTGACCTAACTCCGTTATCGGTGGTCTTGCCTTCTGGTGGAGGAGAATCTATGGTTATGGAGGATGAAAGCTTCCCCACTATGGAGGAGGTCGTTCCTCGTAACCTAACTTCCAGGTCCAACTTCTCGAAGGAACCTGCTCGTGACCTCGATCCCACGAGGTCTGATATGGAGGCGAAACATCTAGCCGCCCTTAGGGCCAAATATAGCATCTGGTTCTGGCCGGGGACGACGTGATTCAAGTTCACTGACCGGGGTATTGTGCGTTTTAGGCCTACCCGTTCCAAGTGGGCTATTTTCTTCCTCTTCCTCCGCTGGCGGAAGAATTCTGCCGTTATTACGGCGTCTTCCCGGCACAACTTTCTCCCTACATCTACAAGATCTTCCTTATGCTAACAAAGTATATGTAGTTGACCAGCTGCGGAGTCTCCATCTGCCACCTGTTGCACCTCTTCGCGCCCAGCTTCTATAGGGGCACGATGATACACCTTCGCCACCATAGAACCAAAGGGTTGGTGCCAGGAATGGACGACAAGGCAAATTTCTAGTTTTGATTCAATTATTTCTTTGTCAAAATCGAGCACGTGGTGGCGAACCCTAGTAGATTTCCCGAGCAGTGGAACTTCGCTCGTAAGTGTCCTCGTTAACTAAAGTACGTTCTTTCTCTCTTCCGTGTTTTGTGACTCACTTGTTTTCTTTTCTCTTTGTGTAGCTGAGAGACATCCCCCTTCTTCGGTTGCCGACATTGGTGATTGGGTGGCCCAAGTTCTGCCCTACACTATTAGGATCCGTGATTAGGCGTCCTTTAACAGGAGGTTTGGGCCCAAGCCCTCGACCGGTAAGTCGAATCTCGTCTTCTAGATACTTTGTCACAATCTGTTTCCCTCTTTTACTTATGGTTCTCTTATTGGTGCTAGGTTGGAGGAGTTCTAAGAAGACGAAGGCTCCCATTCCTGCCTTTCGCCAGGCGGTCGCCTCGGCCGGGATGCAGTTCGTGTTGGTCGAGTCTGTGCTTGGATTCTCACCAATGTTTGCGTTACTCAAGCCGACATTCTCTCTTCTGCTTCGTCCACCACCGCTCGCGCGAAGGATTCTCTATAAGGTGGAACGCTCCCCTACCAATGTATTTTTACATCTCACAGCTTCGGCAGATCGCTTAGCCCCGTTCATCTTCGGCGCAAGAGCGCTCGATCAGTGAGCTATTACGTACTTCCTCTCAGACTCTAGCGTTAGGTGTATCTGGCCCACAGATGGACGTTCCGTCAGTAAAAACCCCGGCCTGCCCGGTGCTGCACCTGATAGATGAGTTTTCCCCCGGCGAGGAGGATGTGGCGCCGTTGAAGAGGCAGAGAGTAGAAATTGGCGGAGTTACCACGGCCGCTGCCGCGCCTGAGGGTCCAATCATTTTGGATGCGGAGTTGGCGCGTCCTTCGGTTATGGGAACTGTTCCCGCAGCAGAGGCCGCCGTAGAGGAGAGGCCATCAGAGGCAGCTGAGGTTACCGCGGAAGGAGGTTGGCCGGGGACCGATGAGGTTGGCTCATCGTCCGCCAGTAGGAGAGGAAAAAGGGTCGTCATAGAAGATGACAAGTCCAGTTCTGATATCGACCCCGAGGAAGTTTTGGACCTTCGAGGAGGGGTTCACTCGGGTAGAAGTGGGAACCGAGGGGTCAACTCAAAATATTGTTATCCCCTTGGATTTTAATCTGTTGGTCAACTCGGAGCACGTGGTCCCAACTTTGGCTCCCCTATGCACGGACACCGAGAACAGGACTCTGCAGAAGCTGAAGGACGCGGACCTGTTGCTAGGCATTTACGGGATGGCCCTGCGGATAAGTTGTCTATTTTAGCGTTCTAATTTCTTATTTCCTTTACATTATTCGTCTTTGCTCACATCTTTTCGTTTGCTTATCAGACTCTCATTATGGAGATTGAGAGCGCCCGTCGGGAGGAGAAGAGGGCGGTTCTTTATAAGAGAATGAAGTTTAAATACAGGGAGTACCGTACCAAGCATCAAGCATTGGTCAACATACTTGGTAAGGATGGTCGATTCCAAACTCTCCAGGACGAGCTGAAATAGAAGGATAGGGGTTGAAGGAGAAGGGTGATGAGATTATGAGAGCTATTGGCAGGTACAACGCGCTCGAAGGGATGTTGAGGGCCAAAGATGAATAGCTCGAGGTGAGCAAGGGGGTTATGGCCGAGTGTGTCAACCTCCAGGCTCAGGTGGCATCATTATGGGATGGTCTCGAGCAGATTGAAGTTGGATCCAACGGCCTAAGAGATGATTTGGCTACAAAAGTTGCGGAGTTGGAGAGAATAGAGAAAGCCAGAACGAATGTTGTGGCGGAGGCGGCTCACTAGCGGGTACCATATGTGTTTTCAGATCTGAGTGGGCAAGTGAAAAAGAGACATATGCGCTTAAGGAGGCGAGGATCGAAGAGCGGATTGGTGGTTTAGAGACTAAGGTCTCAGATATGAATGAGCAAATTACTGTCCTCAAGGCCGAGCAGGCACAATAACCGACTCAACCGTCTAGCTCCCATGCTTTCACTTATTCCGATGTCCCATGGGTTTTGTACGAGAAATGGGTTCATGTTGAGGCCCATCTTGACATATATAGGAGTTTGATGACGGCCGGGAAAGCTTCTGAGGCAAAATTCGAGGATGCTCGTGTTAAGGCACGTGCAGCTCGCAATGCTTGTGGATACAACCCCGGTACGACCGGGGTAGGTCATGATGGAGATGATTTGGACAGGCTCGAGCCAGGTGCTTAGTATGATGACAAATACTTCGATGGCGAGGGCGCCAGTGGCGACGACGGTGAGGGAGCTGCGGCCGAGTAGTATGCTTGTTCTTGTATTTTTGTTCTTTTTTTCTTCTTTTTTTTGGTTTTACGGGAACTTGTTTGGCCCTTGTAAGATGACCTTTTTTGAATGATAATACTTTTGTTGTCTGTTCTTGAATTTCTTATTTTTCACTTGAATGTTTTTCTCAATTGATTGCCTTGGTTGCGATTTCACTTAGGTCGGCTGTAAGTTGAGCCAGTTCGAGGTCGAATGTCGACTTATAATTTTACTCAAACGACGTCGAATAATAAGTTGATTCGAGCAAAGTTGATGTCGACTTATAAATTAATTCGAGCGAGGTCGAATATGAGTTGATTCGAGCAAGGTCGAATGTTGGTTTCAAATTAATTCGAGCGAGGTAGAATGCTGACTTCAAATTAATTCGAGCGAGGTCGAATGTGAGTCGATTCGAGCGAGGTTGAATGCTGACTTTAAATTAATTTGAACGAGGTCGAAAGTGAGTCGATTCGAGCGAGGTCGAAACGCTGACTTTAAATTAATTCGAACAAGGTCGAATGTGAGTCGATTCGAGCGAGGTCGAATGATGACTTTAAATTAATTCGAACGAGGTCGAATGTGAGTCGATTCGAGCGAGGTCGAATGATGACTTTAAATTAATTCCAACGAGGTTTAATGTTGTTTCCTAGGTCGGTATAATGTGTAAACTTGGTGGGGACACGTTGACATCATATATTTGCATATTCCGTTTTGTTTATACATTCATCGGAGAGGTTTACATGTTTTTGCTCTATTCGTACATGCATTGGAGAAGTTCCAATCTATTTAGTCCCTTCATTGGTCGACCTGGAGAAGCTGTTGAGAGGTCGAGCGATGAACTGATACTTAACTTCAAGATACCCTCTTTGTCGCCTCGGTAAAAACCTCCCCGAGAAAATCCAATTGGGACAAATCTCGGGTAAGGGAAAAGAGTACGACTTGGAGGATGTCTTATCTTTATAATTTGAAGTATTTGAGGTGAGCGACGTTCCAATTATTCGGTAGCAATTTTCCTTCTATTGTTTCTAGTTGGAACGACCCCTTGCTTACTGCCGCTGTAATTTTGTATGAGCCGTCCCAATTGGTCCCCCGTTTGCCTTTCCGCGTATCTTTTCTCGCCTGTTTCTTGGCTTTGAGTATGTAGTCCCCGGCTTTGAGCAGTCTAACTTTGGCCTTTTTGTTGTGGTACCGCTCTGCTTGTTGTTTGTGGGCTACCGTTCTTATGCAAGCCATGTCTCTTCGTTCTTTGGCTTCGTCGAGATCTTGCCTTCTGTTTTCATCGTTGCTTGGTGTGATTTCATTTGAATATCTTAGGCTCGGTTCCCCGACCTCGACCGATATCATTGCATCAGTCCCATAGACTAGTGAGTATGGCGTTTCCCTTATGCTCGTCTTTAGCGTGGTGCGATATGCCCATAACACTTCTAGTAGCACCTCTGGCCACAGTCCCTTGGCGTTTTCCAGTTTCTTTTTCATGATATTCACTATCGTTTTTGTTGGAGGATTCAGCTTGGCCGTTGGTCGCGAGATGATATGACGTGGAGAGTATTTTTTTGATGTGCCATTTCTCGAAGAACTAAGTGACTTTCTTCCCTGTGAATTGAGGTCCGTTGTCACAAATGATTTCTTTGGGGATGCCGATGCGGCATACATTGTTCCTCCATATAAAGGCAATCACTTCTTGTTCGCGTATTTGGGAGAATGCACCTGCTTCCACCCATTTAGAGAAGTAGTCAGTTAAAACCAAAAGAAATTGTACATTACCTCTTCCTGCGGGGAGTGGACCGACAATATCCATTCCCCATTTGATGAAGGGCCAGGGCGACGTGACTGAGTGGAGGTGCTCGCCCGCTTGATGGATCATGGGGGCGTACTTTTGGCATGGTTCACATTTTTTAACAAAATCGGTTGCTTCTTTTTTCATTGTGGGCTAGTAGTAGCCTGCTCGTATGAGACATCTGACTAGGACTCGATTTCCGGTGTGAGCTCCGCAATGACCCTCATGGACCTCTTCTAGCCTTGTCTGGTTCGGTCCCAGACATTTTGCTAAAGGGCCGTCATACATTCTCTTATATAGGTTGTTATTCATGATGCTATACCTGGATGCTTGGATTCAAAAAAATTTGGCCTCTTTTTTGTCGTTTGGGAGCACGCCGTTCTGCAGGTAGGTGATGATACGATTGCGCCAGTCCCAAGTTAAGTTAATAGTGTGTACCTCGATTTGGTCGATGGTGCAGTGGAGGAGTGTGACACATTCTCTTTTTCGTTTATGCTTTTGGTAGCTGCCGCCAATTTGGCAAGGCCGTCTGCCTCGATGTTCTGTGCTCGAGGTATCTGGTCGAGCTGGCATTCATCGAACTCGGGCATCATCTTGCAGATCTCGGAGTGATATTTTTGTAGCCTTTGTTCCTTGATTTGGAAGTCCCTGTGACTTGATTGACGACGAGTTGTGAGTCGCATTGGAGGCCTACCCATCGTGCTCCGTATTTGAGGGATAGTTTTAATCCCGCAATCACGACCTCATAATCGGCCTCATTATTAGTCATATCGGGGCACCATATGGACTGACGAATTACTTTGCCTTCGGGACCTCGAGTACGAGTCCCACTTCAGATCCTGACGCGTTGGAGGTGTCATCGGTGTATAAAATCTATAGGCCGTGTATCTTGGGGGAAGTACTAGTGGCTTCCCTTTCGACCTCAAGAATTATTTTAGCGCTGAAGTCGGCAAGTACTTGCGACTTTATCGCTGTTCGCGACTGATAGGTTATATCGTGCTCGCTTAACTCGATGGCCCATTTAGCCAACCTACCTGACAACTCGGGCTTGTGTAGGATACTCCTCAGGGGAAAGTCATGACCACTGAGATGAGGTGGCATTGGAAATAAGGTCTAAGCTTTCGTGAAGCTACGACTAAAGCTAGGGCTAGCTTCTAGAGGTGAGGGTACCTAGTTTCGGCGTCAACCAAGGTTTTGCTAATGTAGTAGATTGGATATTGCATACCTTTGTTTTTGCGGACCAAGATTGCACTCACTGCAATGTCACGACTAGGTAGATTAGGAGGCTCTCTCCGGGTTCCACCTTAGAAAGTAACGAGGGAGAGGACAAGTATGCCTTTAATTCTCTTAGGGCATTAACGCACTCGGAATTCCATTGGAGGTCGTTGTCCTTTTTGAGTACGACGAAGAATTTGTGGCATCTATCGGAGGATCGTGAGATGAACCTTGACAGGACGGCTATACGGCCGGTCAACTTTTGTACCTGCTTCTTGCTGGTCAGGTTTTTTGGTATTCCTTTTATATCCTTGATTTGGTCGGGGTTAACCTCATTGCCTCTCTGCGACACCAAAAAGCTGAGGAATTTTCCTGAGTTTCGCCGAATGAGCATTTCTCAGGGTTCATCTTCATGACGTACCGCCTAAGTATGTCGAAGGCTTCCCTCAAATGGTCGATGTGGCATTCTTTTATTTTCGACTTGACCAACATGTCACCTATATATACTTCCATCATTTTGTCGAGCTATTCTTGAACATGTTGGTTACTAGTCTCTGATAGGTTGCCCCTGCATTTTTCAGTCCGAACGACATGACTCTGTAGCAGTACGTCCCTTGGTGGGTGATGAAAGTAGTTTTTTCTTGGTCTTCTTCCTCCATAATCATCTGGATAGTGCGGACTGGGGAGGGTGGTTTCAGGGGGCCTTGATGTTGTTCTCTCCCACGAGCGAAACTCGCTCTTCCTCGGTCGCTCATAAGCTCTCTTAAATGACCTTGGTGGAGCATGTTCACTACCTCTTGTCTTAAGGAGATGCAGTATTCGATCTTGTGACCTCGTTCCTGATGGAATTCATAGAGGGCATTCGACTTTCTGGTGTTTGGGTCGGACTTCATCTTTTGTGGCCACTTCACCTTTGGGCCGAGCTTCTCTAACGGAGGGGCTTCTGAAGGGGAAACACAAAATTTGTGAGCAGATAATAGTGAAGGCATACCTCTTTCGCTTCAGTGAGTCCCTGTTTGCG
>ML396784.1:15873-29372 GCA_005239525.1 Nicotiana knightiana | reverse complement strand
GGGGGGGGGGGTATAACGACAGTTCTTATGTACGACTGATGTGTCTCGCGATTGAGCCGTGGACCCAGATGATCCCTTCTATTATCGTTTCTGCGATCCTTTCTTGACTCAATATGGACTGACGTCAACCGTTGGCTTGGTCCATTAAGGTCGTCTTTATCTGCTCTCACCTCGGCACAATATGTGTTGTGTATTTCTTCCCAAGTAGTGGTGGTGTGGGGNGGGGGGGGGGGGGTACTTTATGAGCCTGCTCAACAGTTTCTTGGTCACCCTCGAGCCGCTCCTGTTCAACGTATTTTGAAAATCTACTACTGACATTCCCTCCGATACGTTTGAAAGGGTCATTCTTACTCTATTGAACTGCCGGGCGAGGAAGTCCCTCAGCACTTCACCGGGTGACTGTTTAATGGAGAATATATCATTCACCCTGGCTTTTGCTTTCTTGGCCCCGGCATGGGCGGTGACGAACTTGTTGGCCATCTCCTCAAATGTTTCTATGGATCGCGCTGGCAGCTGTGAATACCATGTCAGAGCTCCCTCGATTAGAGTTTTACCAAAATTTTTAAGCAGTACAGATGACACTTGTTCTTTAGCGAGAACGTTGCTTTTCACTGCGGTGACGTAGTGGATGATATGATCTTCAGGGTTCGTTGTGCCGTCATATATTTTTAAGTAAAGTGGCATCTTGAATGTCTTATGTATAACATGTGGTGCAACCTCGTCGCTATACGGTTGTTCCACAAATCGACTGATATCTCATTTTGGGGCGCCCGATATCTTATCCACCCTTTCTTGGTACTCTCTCATTTGGTCGCAAAGTGTTTTGTTCTCGTTCTCCATCTCCTCCATTTTNGGGGGGGGGGGGGTGAGGGGGGAGGAGGCGTGTTGCTCATTGGTTGTCGTTGTGACGTCGACTCATGCCTCATCTCCACTCGCCCTTTGAACGAGTTTGTCAAGTATGCTTTTCAGCGTATTCATTAACCATACTTATAGTAGCTTTTTCACTGCTGGTAATGCTTCTTCTATTGTGGACATAGAGGCTCCTTTTCCATGGGAGGCAGTAAGCTGCTATGAGGGAGGGGTGAACCACTTCGCTTAGGCGAAGCGCTTGGTGTCACGTTCTCCTCGTCTTCTCCGTTAACCTCATTGATGGTGTTTAGGAGATTAGCAGTAAGGCCTTCCACAACCTTCAATCTTTCTTCTCGGTTCCCTTTCATGTTAGATCATGCAAGTAGAGAAAAGAGAGTTCTGTATTTTGCTGTTTGTGTGTTATTTGTAGATCTAGAAAAACTATGACTTTGACTAGAACATTCCCCATAGACATCGCCAAATTGTTTGACCAAAGAGTATAACACTTTTTACCAAACCAATCAAAAGGTAAATTAAGTGAAAGGTAAATCTTAGTCAAGCAAAATGAACCTTAGATCTAATCACGTGCCTAAACAGTAAAGTCCACTAATGCATAGAACCAATTATCGGGTATTAAATGAAGCTTTTGAGAATAAATGGAGGGTCAATAATGAGCAATAAATATGAGAAATGGCAATAAATGTAAATAAGAAGAACGATTCACCCAAATATTGGATTATGTGGAAGATTCTTCCTTCTGACAACAACGTGTGAAAAATGGATATGAAAATCGACAAAGCTTTCTCGGATAGTGTGAGTGGAAAGGCAGAATAAACAATAAATCCAATCCATATGGAAAGGTAAAGTTTTGTATTCCCAAGAGTCAACCTTTTACAAGAGTTCTTATTAGAGAGAATCTTACATCCCCTTTTCCCCCTTTCTTTTACTATTTATATGGGACATTTCCAAAAAATCCTAAAAAGTACAACAGAAGGAATATTCAATGACATATTCCTTTTGGTGGTTCCAAGACTGTACTAGCCGTTATTCTCATTTCTTTGCTACTTGACCTTGGCTTTAATGACTTGCCCGACGATTGCTTATCGTTAGGTTCTGGTCAACCTCGGCCTAACCGCCCAAGTTGAACTGCAACTTTCTTACTTGACAATCTTTCCATGCCGAATTTCCTCAGCCGGATTTTGACCCGTACAACATCATTACCTTGTATTTTTCTCTCAATATCACCCTTTATTATTATTAAATAATTTTATTTTATCATTTACGCTATCTTTTTATATAATAATTTTACCTTGTATCATAATTTTTTTATAATATTGTAAGTTTATTATTTATATTGTTGATGTGTGATATCTTGAAACAATGGCAAACGACATAATGTATCCAAATATTATATTTATCAAACGATACAGTGCAATACGATACATTATGAAATGATACATAACAGCCCTCCAAACAAGCGGTGAGTCAAGAGTAAGCAAGTTGCTTATTTACAAGACCCAAAAAAAAAATAATTAAAAAATACCGGAAAAGAAAGAGAAAAAAAACTTGGGAGAGAATTGAAAGGGAAATGGAGTCTCTTTATTTGCTTGTCGCAGTTGCAAAAAACAAGCAGTAAGAAGCAAAGCGTATAGTCGCGGCGAGATCCTCCAAGGGGCCGCTCTCTTTCTTCCAATCATCCATTGACGTTTGATAAAGAATTAAAACTTAATTAAATTCAGTCTCAATCAATCCGATTGTCATTTGACCCCCAGTAATTTATATAAATAGTAGAAGAACCCAAAAAAACAGGCATCAAAATTGAGTCAATTTCTGATTGCGATTATGAGAAAAAGGACGAGAAGTAGCGTCGACTGTGCAGTTGTGGATGTTTGGAAACGTGAAGTTGGGCAACTCTCTACCAGAAACTTCGCTCAACGTCTCGCTGCCGCTGAGGTACTACTTTTTTATTTTTTATTTTTTAAATTTTTCTGAAGTTCATTTCTTGCGATGTAAATATGAAATTTTCTGATCGTTAGTGTCTTAGTTGTTAATTACATGTCTTTATGATTACTCTTGAAATATGTCGAGGCGAACTTGTCACTCAAAATAAAAAGAAGGTAGAAATTGTCACGCCTGTTTTTATGCTGGAAATACATAAATCATTGTATTAAACATTTACTGATTGTGATCCTTGAAAGATGTTAAGCTAAAGTGCTATCCCCATTTTTTATTATTATTGTTATTGTTCCTCCTGCTTAACCGTTGGACATCAATTCATGTTTGTATCTTTAGTTTTACTGAGCCTAAGATTATCAAAAATTATGTGGCATTTATTATTTCACTAAGTGAAGCTTAGGACAAAGGCGGAGTAGGTTATTGTTTGTCTCAACTTTTGTGTTATTAGCTTTCTTTTGTTTTCTGTGTTGAGAAGAAAAAAATATTTCATTAACAAGTAGAGAGAGAGATAGGATTTTAAATTTGAAACAAAATCAACAAACAACAACAACAACCCAGTAGAATCCCACTAGTGGGTCTGGGGAGGATAGAGTGTACGCAGACCTTACCCCTATCCCGGGGGTTGGGAGGCTGTCTCCGGAAGACCCTCAGCTCAACAGATGAGACAAAAATTTGAAACAAAATCAGTTTGCTTAATTGTTGCATTGACTTAGTTAAGGGTGAAGTGGTTTATAAGCGCAATACCTTCTCCATTTGCATCCTTAATTATTTTGAAAATATATTAAATATGATACCAGCTGAAGAGCTTATTTTCATTTGAATAAAGATTATTAGCTGTGTCCTATTTATGTTCCAAGAAAGTCTCAGAACCTGGAGCCTGCTAACTGTTGTACCAGGATCTGGTGCTCCGACTTGATGTCTTGCGGAAGCTGGAGAAGCACAGGGGCTGTGTTAATACAGTTAGCTTCAATGCTGTTGGGGACATAGTCATATCAGGCTCTGATGACCAAAAGGTCATACTCTGGGACTGGGAAACTGGGAAAGTTGTGCTCTCGTTCCATTCAGGTCATCATAACAATGTCTTTCAAGCAAAAATTATGCCATACACTGATGATCGAAGCATAGTTACCTGTGCTGCCGATGGACAGGTAACTTCTTTTTGTGGGTTTCTTTCTTCATGATGTTTCATGTAGGTCATCACCTTCCTAAATGGTATGCTGTCTTTGCCCTCTATTTTCTTGATCTTCCTGAAAGGAGGGCAGTTATTTCCTTCTTAGGGGTTGCAGATTTACTTCAATGTTACAAAAGTATTATAGTTCACTTCTGCTATTATAGATTGCTTCTGCTACTACATCCAGTGAGAAAAAAGATACTGTTATTTTACACAATTTAATGATAACGATCATGCAGGTGAGACAAGCACAGATTCTAGAACATGGCAAGGTGGAAACCAAATTGCTGGCCAAACATCAAGGACGAGCTCACAAATTGGCAATTGAGCCTGCAAGCCCTCATATTTTTTACACTTGTGGAGAAGATGGGTTAGTTCAACATGTGAGTTACTGTTGTGGTTCTTGTAGTTCTATAGCCCTTTCCATCATCTCATGAAAAACTTCTTATATTTATGATATTACTCATTAGTTTGAATTCAATATATCTCTTTCACTGGTAGTAGAAGATTGCTTCTTTTCTTCTTCCTTTTTTCCCTCTCTCAGTTACCGGAACAAACAACTTTGTCCTTATGTTGGAAACAATATATATGTAAAGTTGTAAACATAGTTTTAAATCAAGCTATTAAGGAGTATATGTAAATACTAAAACACTGAAATACAAAGAGACTGAGACTTTGACAAATAGGTACGGTTGTGGTCGAGGTTTCTCATAGCTTCTTTTCATCTGAGCTTTATATGGCTAATGGTCTGATTCAATGTGTTCTTACAGATAGATTTGAGAACAAACACCGCTACAGAGCTTTTTACTTGCCGACCTCAGCGGATAAGGAGATATATGTCCGTACTTCATCTAAATGCAATTACAATAGATCCAAGAAATCCCTATTTGTTTGCTGTTGCTGGATCAGATGAATTTACAAGAATTTTCGACATCCGCAAATATAAGTGGGATGGATCCACTGATTTTGGCCAACCGGTTGACTATTTCTGTCCCCCACATCTAGTTGGTGATGAGAATGTGGGGATAACAGGCTTGGCTTTCTCTGACCAGAGTGAGCTTCTTGTTACATATAATGAAGAGTTCATTTATCTTTTCACAAAGGACATGGGGTTGGGACCTGATCCATCCCCTACTTCGCCATTGTACAATGACAGTGATGAGGGTGAAATGAGCCAAGATCACGAATCTGGTGCATCTCCAGCTGACATAGAGACGGGAGCAAACATTGGTCCACAAGTCTACAAGGGGCACAGGAACTCTGAAACAGTAAAGGGCGTGAATTTTTTTGGGCCCAAGTGTGAATATGTTGTGAGTGGATCAGACTGTGGTAGAATTTTCATATGGAAGAAAAAGGGTGGGGATCTTGTTCGTGTTATGGAAGCAGACAAGCACGTAGTGAACTGCATTGAGTCCCATCCTCATACCGCAGTGCTTGCCAGCAGTGGAATCGAGAGTGACATAAAGATATGGGCTCCAAAAGCCATTGAAAGAGCTATTTTACCTGCAAATATTCAACAGGTATGTGATATAAAATAAAAACTCTAATATGAAGAGGTAAATTTCGTTGTTGTAGGTTCTTTAGCTTGTTCTTCCTAACAGTTTTGTTGGAAGTAATACACAAGTTACTTCTATTGATGGACAATGGATGGGAAACATTTAATTGTTCTCAATATATCCAGATTTTATCATTGGGTCATTATAAACTTGGTTCATTTTCAGGTATAACCCAAGATTGTAGGGGTAATAAATTATGCATTAGCATGTTCTCTTTTATTTCAGTTGCCCTACACATCCTGATCACACGAGTAAAGCTAAGCTAGTAATGGGACTACAGTTAGGGGGGCTTCAACTTATTTGATGTATGGCAATACAACAAATGGTTGACAATTATACATTCAAACTTTGTACTGGTCTCTCTTGGTTTCATTCAAAATTTATCTACCTAATAGATATCAAAACTAGTAGAAATATCATCTTGTGAAATTTGAATGTTTTTTATTTCAGCTGCATCCAATATTAAACTTCATTTAACTTGATATTATCTGGAAAAGCTCTCGCGAATGCTCTTGTTCATTATTGTTGTATTTAGCCAAAAAAAATTCATATTTTGGTAGCCATCATCCAGAAAGCGACAAAGGTATATTGCATGGATGAGGTTCTAGTTATTACACATGATTGAATGCCATTTTGTAGAGAATCATTTTTGTGTTGATTCAGTACTTCTGTTATACCTCTTGCATTCTGGGAATTTTCCTGTTAGTACTAGATTTTATCACCTTATCAAGAAAAGAAAGCCACAAAGGATGAGGTTTGCCTCTGCTGGAAAATAAAAAGATGAATTAGTTTTACCGAAGTGTACTACTGAGAAAGGATTTTATATGCTCCCCTCCCCCCCCCAAAAAAAAGAAATTAAGGAATGTTACTTGGAAAATGAAGCAGGATCTGGTGAATCTAGGAGGCGGAAAGTTTGAAAAGATTCGAGTATCTTTCTGGTACTGAGATGCAAATTATTTTTTCAATTAGCTACTTTTTTCTTCTATTTCTGCGGTGTAGTCCTAGTCCATGTATGTGCATTATTCAATCATTATCTTTATGCCAGCACTCTTGTATTGTGTTTCTCCTAAAAAGATTACTGTCAATGTAATCATGTTAGAATAACTAATTTTGGTAATGGTAGAGTCAAATATCCCAAAAAGGGTATATCTTGTTTAAGCTAGAACTGACGAAGTCATATTTTAGCTTTGTTTGTTATCCGTTATGGACCTGACTCCTTCTTGAGTGTGTTAAGTTCATGCATGTAGTAAGGATGTTTTACATGACTTATCCTAAAAGACGAACAATGTTAGATCTCAAATCCTTGCTATTTGATCTTTATGGAAGCCCAGACAGCTCTAATTTAACCTCTAATATTTCTATCAAATTAAGGGAGAAGTACCTCGCCGATTTCATTTGTTCGGTTATGGCGGTGATGAAGATAATGGGATCTACTTCTTTGATGACGGGAGTGACAGTGACAGTGATTATGGTGGTAGTAGTGACAATGAGGATGAAGATGATAGTAATATGGAAGAAGATGAGGATGATTTCTTCGATGATATGGATGATGATGACGACGATGATGACACTGATGGTTTTGAGGATTTAGATATCCACGAGAATAGAAATCATGATGAATTTTTTGACACTGTAGGGGACTCTGATTTTGACAATTCCTCTGATAATGACCAAGATGCTCCTAGCAGTTCACACTATGACAATGATGACTTGAATGACGATGACACTGATGAATGATGATGTTGCAACAATAGCAGGGACTATGTTAGTTCTCGTGAAGATGGTAATGCCGCTTATATGTGCTGATAATTGTGCACTTTCTGTTTCCAGCGGAGACCTAAAGCAAGGGGCTGGATGTATCGCATGGCTTCTCCAGAGGACCTAATGTTGCAACTATTTTCACTGCAAAGGCAAAGTACAAATCCGGAGAGCAATGAAGACAATTCAGAGGTTGGAAGAGAGCTTCTGCAACTCATTTTGACATTTGATGCAAACAGTGATAATTCTTCTGATGATGGTGAAGCTACTACGAGTGCCGAAGACTGTTTTTGACTGAGTTATTTGGTTGCAACCTCTATTTTCAACAAGTGTACATAAGATACTGAATAAATCAATATCTTTCAACATGAATTTGTTATTTCTTTGCAAGATTTATTTTTGATTGAGCCGAAACCTCTCATATGTCTATTCTCCTTGGATCGTCTCATTTGGATTGTGCTTTTGTTCTGCTTCTCTTTGTCTGGCACGGTAGAGTACTTGCAAACAAGTTTTAAGGCAGCCTATTCCTTTCAACAGCACCTGTATAGTTTTATCGGAGATCCCTGTTTTTAACTTTTGTTTTCGGATAGGTGAAATTGACTCAATAGCACCAAATTCAGGGATATGAACTCTCAGTGGAGGCAAAAAATATTAGGTGATCTTTTTCTTGGCAAAATTATTCAGTCGAGATGTGCACAAGTTGGACAACAACAACCATTAAAATAAAGTCCCGCTCGTAACCTACGTATCTTAGGTAAAATCCCACAAGTGTTTCTACAGATCATGAAATAGAGAGGAGTTCTGTCGCCATCCTTAGTCCATTCATCAATCGATATAAAATTTTAACCATTTATATCTTCATCAATGTTTTCCCTAACTTGTTCCTTTCATAAGATTTCAAAAGAATGAAAAAGGAAAAGAATCAAGCTAATCAACTAGTATAAATTTTGTCCTTGTCATTTATTAATGTTTTCCCTGTTTCGAAGATTTGATTAGAGAGATATAAGCGGATCAGAAAGAATTTAATTAGAATATATGCCCTATATAAATGCTACGACTTAATCACATAATGTGGGAGTAATTAAGTTTCAGACATGGGAAATTTCCTCCATGTTCTAGCCATGACACTGTTACTTTTCCTATTTTCCAATATCACAGTTTCAACAAGTGAAAACATTCATCTTTCCCTTAATTACACATCCATTTTGCAAGCCAGAAAAAAATTCATGGCTCTTGATATCTCCAACCTTTCTTATCATTCAACATCCTCTTACAGTTTTCCCCTTTACCATCGCGACGTATTCGAAAAATCAGAGTTCAAGGATTATGACTCATTACTCGATGCTCGTTTTGCTCAAGAAATGTTATTTTCCATGCCTGAATCTGGATACTCGTCTGAAAATTCTACAACAGCCTATTATGTTCGTGGTTTAACTGTGAGTCCCTTTTGGATTGGCAGTGAATTACAACGTGAACTTTTGGTTATAGACACTGGAAGTCGTCACGTTTGGTGGCAGTGTGGTCCATGTGTACCAAACAAATGTTATGAACAAAGGAGAAATTTATTATATGATTCAACACTCTCCAAAACATTCCAACAAATTAATTGTGTCACTGACACTTCAAGTTGTTTCCAAGGGCAGAGAATTTCTTGCTCTAGACTAGAACAAAAATGTAATTATGAAACAATATATGGCGATGGTTCAATCTCGACTGGATTTATGGCTTATGAAATGATAACATTTACTTCAATCCAAGATTCAGCAAAAATAATATTTGGTTGTGGGAAAGATCAAATGAGTGGGGTTAAAAAATTCCCAAGATTAATCAGTGGAATTGCTGGTCTTGGTGCTGGTCTATATACTAATGGATTTGAGAAATATTCATTACATTCACAACTTGGTGCCACATTATTCTCTTTATGCATTCCTAGTTCTACTTCAGGAAAGCCATCTACACTCAACTTTCACAAAACCCCGTGGACAACTGGTGAGTTATTAATTTCGAACTATACGCACTTTATTAATAACGTATATGTTACTCATTATAATAATAAAGTCACTAAATAACAATAAATTCATAGATGGAGCTAGATTTTTGAGTTTATTTGGTTCTTGATTCTAAAAAAGACAACTTACTGGATTTTGGATATTATTTTTATATATAGATAAAGTGCGTATAGTTCGAGATATTATGTGATTTTTTAATTCAAATATAGAATTTTGTGATATTTAAGCAAGTTGATAAAGTCACTAAAGTTGATCCATTATAGCAGTAGATTCACCTTAATTAATTTTGAGTTGATTTCGTCCTATAGTAGGTAAAATTTAATTGTGACTTAACTGATATAGTAGATAATTATTTTTTTTCAAAAATAAAATTTACTGACGATACGTGAAATTAACTTGACAACAGGTATAAGGACAACTCTGATGAGGAACAATATGAATCCTTCATTTTACTATTTACGAGACTTGGAGAAAATTACGATTAACGATAGGGAAGTTCCTATTGATCCTGCACATTGGAATTTGGGTGCAGATAAAAATGGTGGTATGTTTGTAGATACAGGAACCTCTATTTCACAATTTCCTGCTGATGTTTATGTCCAATTTAGGTATATATTTAGGTCTGAAGTTAAAGGTATGATATTGGATGAAAATCCACCAGATCCATTTGATACATGCTATTTGGCTGATAACAATGTTAACTGGGACAATTTTCCAGTTGTTAGGTTTTATTTTAAATTCAATATAATACCTCTTGAAGCGAGACAACAACAAGTGATGATACTGTATCGCAGAAAATACTGCATGGGTTTTCGTAGTTCGAGTCATAATTTGTCCGTAATGGGTGCCAATGTATTACAGACTTTTGGGTTGACTTTTGATCTTGATACATGGTGGTTGACATTTTCTCCGGATGCTTGTGAATGAAAAATGTTAAAGGTTGTTATATTAGTGTTATGTGTCAATTTGTAATTGGACGATATTATTGTGAAATTACTCCATTCAATTTATTTTATACTAATATTGTACCCGCGATGCATTGAGAAAACATATAATAAATTATTATCGTACTTGCTTGTCCGTCTCATATTTTATAATTTGATCAATCATAAAATTTAAACCATTTGATCCACAGTCGTTGATAATAAAGCAGCTAAAGTAGAAAAAAACATTTTATCCAATCTAAATCACCGTAAGATCTTGTGTTATGTGCGATGAGATTCAAATATAACTTAACTTACTATGATTATGTGATTTATTCAAGTAAAAGTACACATTTATAATAATGACTAAGTAACAAAAGTGCATGTGTAATCACATATAATGTATTTAATATTTTTTTATAAACACTTGGTGCTAATAAATTTTTACCCAAATATACATAAGAGTGCAAAAATTCACTAACATTAAGTGCTCCAAAGAAAGTATGCATTAAATCCTTGAACATATGCCAGGAAAGATGGTCATCGCAACACATCCACCGAAAATGGTTCTCTCTTACCCAGTACTATGTCCCTAAAAAACACAAAATTCCTCCCTAGATAACTTAGGCTCTCATGCAGTGAGACAAACTAATTACACGTGTTATGTAACAATCTCCACTCTCACTGTATTACGAAAAATATATAGAAAAGCTAACACACTAACCTAACAAAGGATCAAGAATTTAAGAGTATAAAAGTTAGAGTATTTTTTTAATGCAAATGTCAAAAACATCTCATAACTTAAAAGAATTACTCTCCTACCCGTGTATTCTGAAAACAACTCACAAGAAAAAAGACTTCAATATCTGTTTATTAACTATAACCATTACACTTCTTCTATCAACATGGCTCCCATAGAAATTGAATATTGTCACGCCCCTTTTCTAACCCCTTAAAAAGATATGTGTTATGGGATTGTGAGTTAAAGAGTTTTTCCAATTAAAGTGACAATTTTAAAATAGGGATTATTTTATTGCTCAGAGTCGCCACTTGGAATTGATTTTAGGGTGTTCCAAGTCACATTTATTTGAATCTCTAATCAAAGGAAGATTTGACTCTCTTTTTATTGGTCCACGAAAATAAAGTTCGGGTAAGGAATTCTGTTGACCGGGGAGAAGGTATAAGGCATTCCCCGAGTCCCGTGGTTCTAGCACAGACGCTTTATTGACTTAAACTTGGCTTAAATTAATTCTGAATAAATTGTGCTTTATTAGTTTCTGTGATTTACTTGTCCGCTTTTACTTCTTGGTTATTAGATTTATCAAGGAAAATAATTTTTTGGATAAATTACGTTGTTATGACCACGCTACGCAAGCGAATGGTGATCGAGATGAAATTGATTAATTTTATCATAACAGCGCTACGCAAGCGAATCCGCAGTTTATGACGAATATTATTAGTATATTATTACTTTTGAAGAAAGTAAAAAAGGGTTACTACATTTAAAGAAAATTAATTAAAAATTAACTGTCGCGTTACGCAAGCGAATCCGCGATTTTAGCAACTTATTAATTAAATTAAAAATTAACTAAAAATAAATAAATTTAAGAGTATGAAATGAAATCGTTGAATTAATTTATTTAATGTTAAACATCACGCTACGCAAGCGATTCCGTGAAGTTACAGCGCGCCTAATAATTTGCCTAGCATTTAATTAATTAATTAGAAAAGCAAGGAGTTAATTTAATTAAAAAGAATCTGATTTTTTTTCATATTATTTTTATAGCCTTATTGTTTTTTAAAAAAAAAATTATGTGAATAAAAATATTGGACCAACTCTTATCTATTTTAAAGAAATGGGCCAACTTCTTGTTAAGGGAGAAATTGGCCAGCTTGCTTAATAGGCATTGGGCCTGCAAAATTTGAGCTTTTGGCCCGTATCTTATTCTTGAAATAATCCCCGTGGCTCGCCGGATTTGCAAAAAAAGATAATGGTGAAAATAATTATTTCTCATTTTTGGTTACTACCAAGGATCACTAATAATGAAGCAATAAAGTCATTATTAAGGTTCAAAATTCCAAAATCACTCAAAGAAGCTTAACAAATCATGCTTTATGCTTAAACCAACATTTACCATACAAATTTAAGATAAATGACATAAGCACATAACAAGATAATTAAATTAAAGTCAATACCCTGATCATGAATAAATTGCATTCAAACTCAAAACTGGCACTTTTGAGAAACCTAACGTGTTCAAAATTACTTACAATTAATTCACTCCTTAAAGCAAGTCACAAGCCCGGATAGAAGAGAAACACCAAATACTTCATCAAGTGACCAACACACAAATTGATTCTAGTCTAGCTTTAAGAAAGGAGAAGAAAAGAAATTATCTTTTTCTATAATAACCCCCTAACAAATCCAAACTTAGCTACCATGATTCTTGCACTAGAATTTTAGGTTCAGTAAACAGGATATTCTATTAAATTTCTTCTCATGACTTAAATCAAGAACAATTCCTAGCAACTTTTAAACAGATGACCCGTCCAACTTTAAACTATATCAAAATAAAGCCTTAGACCATGAACAAAATCAATACTAAACATGTTTTCTCATATTGATACATACATGACAGTTCATATATGCGACTTTCAAAGAAAATCATGGTAGATCAAATCTAAAATGCTTAAACAAACCCAGAAATTTAAACTCGTTCAAACATAGCGATAAAGAGTCTACATTACAAGGTAAAAGGGGTTACCTAAATGCTGAAACAAACCAAAAAAATCAGCAGCGAAGAATTTGATTCCACGAAATTAAAGATCAAAATCAGAATGCAGCTAGTAACAATAACTGGACAGCAGCGTATATCCAGTGAAAAATCCAAAAAAACCCAATAAAACAAAAGACTTTGAAGGCATTAAAGCCAGAAAAGAAAACTCTTTAAGTCTTTGGTATTCTGGGATATTTTCTCTCAAAGTATATTTTTTTTTTAGTGTGCAAGATGTTCCAGATCTGTTTTTGTAGTGGGCTCTGTGTTCAAACCATTTTTTTTGTTCTTTAAGTGTGAAAGAATGAGCTCCTTAAGTAGGAAAAATAAGTCTTTTTGGACAGATTTTAGTTCACCAAAAATCTGTACAAAAGGACTAACTTTGTGTGCCAAAACAGTCCATTTTTCACCAAATTCTGACACAAAACAGAGCAGCATGTTTAAACAGTAAAATACCCAACAACCATGTACTTTAAACTCAAGTATTCAACTATTATCTACAC